>APFE031684519.1:8531-149870 GCA_000404065.3 Pinus taeda
AGAGAAAAGCTTGAAAGATTCAAAACGATGCTTGGACTCACCAACATCCCTTCAGATTAAGGGGGGAATGTTGACACCTAATCCTCAGTGATTGGGGGAATTGAATGTGAACAGTCATCAAGAAGATGAATTGAACAATCACATTCATGTATATAATAGATAGTTGGCTAGATGAATGAAAAAATCAGTTTTCTGGAGTTACTCCTGGCCTGACACCTTAGGTGGGTAAGTGTTAGAGAAGTTTTGAGACCCGCCCATGGTCCACGGACCATGGTATTGTAAGTGAAATTCTATATATAGATGAGTCATAGCAAGTCTTAAGGGGTATCCAATTGAGAAAAATCATTGTAAGGGAAAGGCATTAACGCTGGAAAGGTTTATTTCATGTACTTAGGCAAAAGGGGAAATCTCCTACAGCTGAGTGCGCAGAGACCTTGGTAATTCTATATGCTAAGTGCACGGGCCCCTGCAGCTTAGTGCACAGTGAAAAGAAGTCTGTATTTGAACTATTATACTTAATAAAGATTGTCTTGAACCAATTATGATGCATTTGTGCCTTATTTATTACTTTTGTAAACTTTATGTATCTTCGCTCTGTGTTATGATTTATACGAATTAATGCTTATTTACTGCGCGAAACTAGTAGATTTGAAATATTTATGCATGATAAGTATAATTACGAACCTTTGCAAAGATCTAGAAGTTGTTTAAATAGAATTATAGTAATTATATGTTTGGAAGGGTTAGAGGTGTGTGAAGTTAGATCAATGCCATAAGGACTGCAAGAACCCATCACACAGGCCTCTGGATGCAGAAACATGGTTCTGTCATCCCCAAATATTGCTTCGAGTGAGACTGCAACCTACGCTACATGGGTTGTTGCCCAAAGGGACAGCAGTTAGGGTTTTGTTGGTTGGTGTGGATAATTTTGAACCTCGGTCAAGCCCGATGAAGCCAACAAATGGTTCTGTTGTCGGAATCAGGATTTGTCTGAGGAATGTGTGATGTTGAATAAGTGGTTTCCAATAAAGAAGGAAATCTAAAAGTTGATCAATCAGAAGTTGCACGCGTTTGCAACTCAGGTGAACAAAAATGCACAGTTATCCAAGGAATATTGGCTGAATAGATACCTGTACATAGACGAGACAAAAGCCTTCCTTTGTTTCTTTCCTTGTGAACTACACTAGTGGATATCCAGGCTAGTAGATAATCAAGGTACGTGGAGGCTTGACAGCCCTATTGTGTGGACCCTAGAGCTGGTGAAGCGCTTGGCAGCTTCAGAAAATAACATCGTGTGGGTTGTTGATCACTGGATTGATCGTATCTTGGAAGGATTCATTACTAAGCTCGTGATCGATACGACCATCAGCTATAGTGAAGCAGGGATCAGATTCTTCAAGGGACCAAGAGGTAAGTACTTAAAATCCATAAAACCTTGGATTAAGATGATGTTGCGTGAGAAACAGGTTATGTCATTACATTGATGTTTGGGACTATCCATACAGAAATTACCTGCATATGAATTCTAAAACATAGAAAATAAACAATGCGAGAGCATAACACATAAAACACATACACAGAGATTTTCCCCTGGATCCCAAAACCGGGACTACCAACTTGATTTTGATTATGTTCCTTTCAATGTTACAATACATATCTCTATATGTCGAAGCATCCAATAACATGGACTGAAAACCATCGTGTCCAAAACCATGGATTGAAAACCATCGCGTCCAAAACCATGTGCGAAAATCATGCACAAAACCATAGGTAGGTCCGCCCAACCTAACATAGGGTCCAAAACCAAAAATTTTCAAGGTGCTGCCCCAGACCCCATAGAGTGGGGTTACCTGCACCCCTCAAACCCCCTGTGACTCCCCCCGCTATGCAATAGGTGCAACGAAGGGGGGCTTTGCCCCCCTCCTAACCCCTCAGTTAACTACGTGGGCTAGTCGTGGAAAGAATATAACACAACCCAACATTCTCCCACTTTTTGTTTACTCTCCATAGGGGCCACAAAAGAGCTTAGTTATTTATCCAGCCCTGCAATGCCCATTGTTTCTCTACACCAAGAGAACTTCTCAAAGCCCACAGATTTTGTCAATGCATTTGCAATATTCTTCAAAGTGTCCACCTTTACCAGCAACACCTTTTTTTCTTCTATCATATCCCTCACAAACTGATATTGAGCATCAATGTGCTTTGTCTTTGAATGGTAAGCAGGGTTCTTTGCAAAGAAAATTACACTTTAGCTGTCACAATCTATCCTTATAGCTCCCTATACTAAACCCATACTTGAACACAATCTCTACAACAAAACTGCTTCCTTACTTTCATGAGTGGCCACCATGTATTCTGCCTCTGTAGTTGATAGTGCCACTACAGATTGTTTCTTACTCATCCAACTGACTGCGCCTCCAAATAGGTTAAACACATACCCACTTGTAGATCTTCTTTGATCTAGATCTCTAGCCCAGTCCGCATCAACAAAGCCACAGATATCCAAAACTCTGTCCAATCCCAGTCTTCCTTTGTAGCACAAACCATAATCACTAGTGCCATGCAAATACCTGAAAACCCGCTTCACTGTTGTCCAATGCTCCTTCCATGGTTTTGACATAAACCTGCTCAATACTCCCACTGCATGTGCCATGTCTTGTCTAGTACAGAACATCGCATACATCAGGCTACTAACTGCACTTGCATATGGAACACGAGACATATCCTCTTCCTCTTCTTGTGTCTTGGGACACTGTTCAGTAGATAACTTTACACCTACAGGAATAGAAACCTTCACCGGTTTACTATCCTACATATTAAACCTATGCAATATTGTCTCAACATACTTCCTCTGGTTTAACCAGAGCTTCCTCTTTGTTCGATCTCTTTTAATTTCCATGCCCAAAATATAGTTTGCAGCACCAAGATCTTTCATCTCGAATTGGGAGGACAATTGGGTCTTCAAATCCTAGATAATTTCTTTTTCATTTCCAACCAGCAACATATCATCCACATACAAGACTAGATAAATAACATGGTCACCAATTAATTTAAAATAAACACAGTGATCTGCTTTGCTTCTGATGGAGCCAAGTCCCCGTATAAATGTATCAAATTTTTGATACCACATCCTTGGTGATTGTTTTAACCCATACAAAGACTTCTTTAACTTGCATACCAGTTCTTTCTTATCCTTCACCGCAAAGCCTTCAAGTTGCTCCATGTAGATCTCCTCCTCCAGATCCCTGTGAAGAAATGATTTCTTCACCTCCATCTATTCTACTTCAAAATCAAAAGCAGCAGAAACAAATAAAATTAATCTAATAAAAGCTACCTTGGCAACAGGAGAAAAAAATATCACCAAAATCAATTCGTGGCACCTGGGAATAACCTTTTGCTACCAACCGAGCTTTGTATTTCTCCACCTTTCATTCTGCATTTGTCTTCTTCTTGAACACCCATTTGCTACCAATGGGTTTCCTTCCAACTAGAAACTCCACCAGATCCCAAGCCTCATTTTTGTGCAAAGATGCCATTTCATCAACCATGGCCTCTTTCCAGAGTTTTCCATCCTCTGAATGTACTGCTTCCTTCACATTTCTGGGATCATCATCAGTAGTAGATAAAGAAAAATTTGAACAAAAATAAGATGGACTATACATTTTCGGCTGACTTCTTTCAAGAACTGATCTTCTCACACCCGGAGTTTGTGGCTCTTCATCTTCTAATTCCTCCTTTGTTGTAGAGTCTGATTCTTCTTCCTTTAGCTCAAACTCTATCTTCTCAGGTTCCTTTGGTTGGACTTCATGTTTAATAACATCTTTCACCTCTCTGAACACCACATCTCGGTTGTACACAACCTTCCTTATTATTGGGTTCCAAAGCTTATGACTCTTTAAACCATCCTTATACCCAATAAAGATGCACTTTTCAGAATTACTATCCAACTTGGTTTGTTTCTCTTTTGGAACATGTACATATGCATCACATCCAAATACCCTTAGATGTGAAAGAGAGGGTTTCTTACCAGTCCACACCTCTTGTGAAGTCTTATCCTCCAACGCTGATGAAGGTGATCTATTGACCAGCTAACATGTTGTCTTCACTGCCTCTGCCCAGAATTCATGTCCTAACCCGGCACCACTGAGCATCCTTCTTTCCCTTTCCATCAACGTCTTGTTCATTCTTTCAGCGACTCCATTTTTCTAAGGTGTATATGGAGTAGTCTTATGTCGTGCTATACCACACTTCTTACAGAATTTTTCAAATTCCTTACTACAAAACTCTCCACCATTATCTGTCCTCAACACCTTTATCTTCTTCTCTGTGTGGTTTTCCACCAGAGCCTTAAATTTTTTAAACTTGTCAAAGACTTCAGGTTTCTTCTTAAAGAAATATATCCATGTATTCCTTGAGAAGTCATCTATAAATGATACGTAGTACACAGACTTACCCAGTGATGGAACCTTCACAGGTCCAAACAAAGCACTGTGCACAAGCTCTAATATCTGTTTCGCCCTCTTCTTACCACGAGAGGGGAAACTCACCTGGTTCTACTTCCCATATACACAATATTCACAGAAATCAAAATCCAGAGAGAGATTACTCATACCTTCTACAATACCTTTATCATTAAGTATTCAAAGGCCCTTCTCTCCAATATGTCCAAGCCTTGCATGCCACAGCATGGTCTTCTCTCCAAAGACCACTAGATTTTTTGCTCCACTTTCAGGAACCACATAAATGTTGCACCCATCAACAACAGTGCTACATTTTAGCTTATACAGAGTTCCAATCCGAACTCCCCGCATCAATACCAGTGCTTCCCAAACCATCTTGCAGGTATCCTTCTAAAACATTGTTTTTAAACCTACATCATCCAGCTTTCTTACAGAAATCTGATTTCTGGCCAATGCAGGAATATGTAGAACACCCAGAAGTGTTCTAACCCTTCCACCTTACAAATTCAACTTTACTTTTCCGCGACCAATGATTCTAGCCTTCCTATTATCCCCTAAGAAGACATCACCACCATCTTATTTCTCATACTCGGAGAACCACTCTCTTTGGGGAGTGAAGTGAAAGGATGCACCTGAGTCAATCAACCATGTCTCATGATCTACATGTGTACTTGAAGAAGCCAAGTACACATCCCCACCTTCATCTAAGGTGGTTTTTGCCTCTACAGATGGAGCATCATCAAATCCCTTTCCTTTGTCAGGAGCTTTAGATTTACAATCCATTTTGTAGTGCCCTTCCTTTCCGCATTTCCAGCACACCACCTTTACAGGTTTTCCTGGAGATTTAGATCTCCATCTAGATTTAGATCTCCCACTCAATGACTTATTTTTGTTTCTATTCTAGGACCATCCACATACAAACAAGGCATCACCATTCTAACTCTCCATATTTTTCTGTCTCATTTCCTCCGTCAGCAAGGATGAGACTATTTCATCAAAATGCAAGGCAGTTGCATTGCTACCTATTGCAATAACTAGACTATCCCACGAATCTGGTAGAGAACACAACAAACTAATGCAAATATCTTCATGTGAAATTTTGATATCAACAAACGATAACTGACTTACCACAGTATTAAACACATTCAGATGCTCTGTCACCGAGTCTCCATTTTTCATCCTTGGGTTATACAACATTTTCTGTAGGAACAGTTTATTCACCAGAGACTTAGATTGGTACAAAGTCCCTAACTTGTCCCACAAAGCCTTAGCCGTAGATTCCCCTGATACATTCAGCAACACTGAATTTGAGACACACAATCGTATTGTGCTCTTGCCTTCCAATCTAACTTCTTCCATTCTTCATCAGACACTCCCGTTGGTTTAGTACCTGGATCTACCGCAATCCATTGATATTTATCCACCAGCAGATCCTCCATCTTGAGTTTCCACAACTCAAAACTCTGACCATTAAATTTCTCGATTTCTATCTTTCCACTTCTCGCTATCTTCTTTCACCACTAGAATCGATCTCGCAGATCTCCCACTGAACAGGGTCTACCACAGGCCCGAGCAAAACCCCTTAGCAGAAAAGGCATCCCCTTGAAGCCAAAACAACTCTGATACCAAATGTAGGTTTTAATCCCGTACAGAAATTATCTGCATACGAATTCTAAAACACAAAAATAAACAATGAGAGAGCATAACACATATACACAGAGATTTTCCCCTGGATCCAAAAACCGGGACTACCAGCTTGATTTTTCATTATATTCCTTTCAATGTTACAATACATATTTATACATGCTGAAGCATCCAATACCATGGAACAACCATCGCGTCCAAAACCATGGACCGAAAACCATTGCGTCCAAAACCATGTGCGAAAATCATGCACAAAACCATAGGTATGTCTGCCCAACCTAACATAAGGTCCAAAACCAAAATTTTACGGGGCGCTGCCCCAGACCCCATAGAGTGGGGTTACCTACACCCCTCAAACCCCCTGTGACTCCCCCCGCTACACAATCGGCGCTCTAAGCCCCCAGTTAACTACGTGGGTTAGTCGTGGAAAGAGTATAACACAACCCAACACAATAGGAAGTTGCATGTGTTTGTAGCTCAAGAGAACAGAAATCCACAGTTATCCAAGTAACAGTGGCTGAATAGATACCTGTACATAGACAAGACAAAAGCCTTCCTCTGTTTCTTTCCTTACAAACTACACTAGTGGCTATCCAGGCTAGCGGATAGTCAGGGTACGTGGAGGCTTGATAGACCTATTGTGTGGACCCAAGAGCTAGTGAAGCACTTGGGAGCTTCAGAAAATAACATCGCACAGGTCATTGATCACTGGATTGATCGTATCTTGGGAGGATTCATTACTAAGCTCGTGACCGATATGACCATCAGTTATAGTGAAGCAGAGCGCAGATTCTTCAAGGGACCAAGAGGTAAGTACTTAAAATCCCTGAAAACCTGGATTAAGATGATGTTGCGTGAGAAACGGGTTATGTCATTACATTGATGTTTGGGACTATGCAAAGTGGAAAACCATTTAGAAGGAACAAAGAATTAAGTTTTGAATACAGTCCGATGTTAGGATCTCCTGATAAGGATGACGAAGGGATTATGCTGAGAACACTGTGAAGTGCATTGCAGATAGTAAGCTAGGGTATACAGGGGATACCTCATCATCCACTCCACCGCCACATTCGCCTCCGCCTCATACACCCACCCCTCCACCTCTACATCAACTATTCAACATGGCGAACATGATGAAGATGTTGATCTTTAAAGGTGTAGGAAGCGAAGAACCCGAACAATTCTAGTTCGCCACGGATGTTTTGTGGAAGGCATAGCAAGTTACTAATGATAATATGAAGAAAGCTCAACTGATCACAGCGCTACATGATAGGATGTTGACGTGGTATATCAAGTTTTGTACAGATCAACCCGGTGTGACGATTGTAGAGACTCAGCAGGCACTTAACAATGAGTTTGAGAAGCCTAAGTCTCAGGTGCAGTCTGTAACAAAGTTTAAGGAAATAAAACAAAGGGTAAATGAGTCAGCATGGGAATTCAATCAGAGGCTAAAATTCCTTATCTAGCAGGTTAATATGAAGATCACAGATGATCAACACAGAGACTGGTACATCGCTTTTATATTGCCTCATCTGAGATTGCCATTATCACAGTAGAAGATAGGAACGTAAGAAAAGGATGTAGAGATCATGATGAGAATGGAGGCCTCACTAGTGAAGGACACAAATGTTGTATTACAATAGATTCAGTCACAGCCAAAAACCCTGCACATGGAATTGCAAAGCTTGAAGACAGGGAAGGAAGTTGAATCTGAGCTGCGCGTAGAAGTCTGGTGCATAAAATGTAAAGACAAGGGACATGGTAAGGATCATTGTCTTATTTACCAGAATTACATGATTGGAGGAGTTTACGTTCCCTTGAAGATTGAGAATATTGTGGGACCAAGCACAGGAGTAACCTTATGGTATGTTATCTGCCAGATAGATGGGAAGCATGCAACTTACCATTGTCACCTCTTGCAAAAGTTTGTGCAGACTCTGCAATAGTTGTTTTGTACCTTCTGTAAATCAATTGGACATGACGAGTGAAATTGTCAAAGCTATGAATTAATTATGGAGCAGACCCCTACGTATCAAATGTAGGAAGAAAATATACCTTAAGATTAGGGCGCAGGTGCAGTGCGCGGAGGATTCTAGGGCCACGGAAGAGGAGGAGGGGCTGGCAGAGGTCGTGGAAAAATCATTTGTTATAATTTTGGCAAAGAATGTCAATTTGTGCACAACTGTCAGAACCCAACACATCCATCCTATCAATACTACAAACAGTTTGACCATGTAATAGAGGATTTCCCAGTGCTGATAGAAAAAATGCAGGAGAAAAAGACACAACATCCCATGCATAACATACAGATGATGAGGGCAGAGCCTCCCGAAGAGGACCATAGCATCAATATAGTGACACAAAGTGGTATTGCTATGGGAGAAGATAGAGGAAAACCACCATAAACCAAAGACTGGGTGCGCAAGGCTACCAAAAATGAGGCCGAATTTTATCTCAACAAGGCTAAAGAAACTTTTATGGAGGCCAAGAAGAATTTTTTTGAGGCTTCTACGTCAAGAAGCCAGGAGAAATTGGCTGGAAACAATGAAGTGCAGGACGTGGATCCCTCGCTATTGGTTACTTTTCTAAAAACCTGTATGAAGTTGTTGCAGGATAGGAATGCAATGGAAGGGATCCAAGAGCTAATTGATAACTATACAAGTAAAATCAAGACTCCTCCCAAACAGCACATTGTAAGGAAATTGGGAAAGCATAAGAAGCGGACAGGGAGAGAAATGAGGCTAATTGTGCATATTGGTGAGTACGAGATGGATTAAGTCATCCTAGATCTGGGATCTAATGCTAATGTGTTGCCAAAGCAGACATGGGAAAGTATGGGGAGACCTACGCTACAATGGTCTCCTATACAGCTATGCATGTCCAATAAAAAAAATATCATTCCTATGGGGCGCCTATACGAGGTAATAGTAGAGATTGAAGGAGAAAGCACTTTGGCTAACTTTGAAGTAATTGAAATCGTGGATGACAGCAATCCTTACCCTGCGCTATTAGGGATTGATTGGGCCTTCGACATGGATGTCATAATTAACTTAAAGAAGCGAAGGAAGACAATTGAAAGGAAGGTGCTACAAGTTATCGTAACGTTGGATCCTGCTGAGGGAGCGCGCGACACTGAACCAGTCTGAAACTATGAAGAGGAAAATGATTTGGATCAAATACACAAGATTACTGCACGCAATGAAGATTGGATTAATCCCATTGCAGATGGGCGAATTACATGGGACAAAGATAGCCCCTATACCTCATATTCAGATGAAGAACTTGAGCATTGGAAAAATAGTGCACGAAATTTCAACATTGCACTACAATATGATGACAAAATCACTTCGATTATGTATCCATGGAGGTAAGAAATATTCCTCATTATGATGGCCTAGATGATGTTAGTTTGTTTCTAGAAAAAATTGAAATGGAGGTGCCAGAAGAGCATCAATTCCAAGCTCTTGATATGGCATTGTGCACAACGCCTAACCGTTGGTGGAGTATGCGTAAGGATAGATTTGTTGATTGGAAATATTACAAGCGAATGACGAAGCGAACATTCGGGTGTGCGAATACCTGCCTGGCAGAGAAATACTCAGGTAAGGATGATCCGAGCGAGCATTTGGCGTGATGGACTAGAGCTTGGGGGGAGGAGCCTCAACTAGAATGGTTACATATCTTTTTTGATACCCTAGATACTATTTCGGTGAACCGGTACTTGTAAATGGAGCTACGCCATGGCATAGCCGAGTGGGATATCCTGCGAGAACTTTTCTTATTAAAATTCAATTTTGAGGATGGATTTGCGTGTATTGATGAAGTGCTCTAGGAAATTAAGGTTGTAAGCTTCAGGACGCCTGAGGAACCGATAGAATGGGTTCAACCGGACTAGAACACACAACTACACCATGCGCTAGAATGTTATAATGTGACTGCAGAAGAAGAAGAACAGGATCCATGAAATATCAACATTCCAAAGACTGAGGGATAGAGCGAGGTTGAAGGCCCCAAAGAAACGAACCCTAATATAACAGAACCTTTGAAGAACAAGAAAGTGAACATTGGATCCGAAGCGCAACCTAAGTTTCCAAAGATAGGCGATTATTGGGATGAAGATACAATTGATAAAGTTGCAGAGCTACTGCGCGAATATTAGGACTTGTTTCCTACCAAGTTCTCATATCTGAGGGAATAATAGGGGATTTGGGTGTAATGAAGATCACTATGAACTCGATGCGAAGCCTGTGAAATAGAGACCCTACCCTCTAAATCCCAAATATAAGGAGAAGTTGCACAAAGATCTAAACAAAATGTTGGAGGCTAGAACCATTGTGCCATTGGAAGAGTCTAACTAGGTGAACCCTATGGTTGTTCAAGAAAAGAAGCAACATGGTGAAATTACGATATGCGTAGATCTAAGAAAGCTAAATTATGTGTGTGTTCATGACCCATTTCCAACACCATTTACAAATGAATTTTTGGATAATGTTGGAGGGCGGGGAGCCTATTTGTTCACTAATGGGTTCTCAGGGTACCATCAGATTAAGATCGCACAAGAGGATCGCATCAATACCACCTTCGCGATGGAGTGGGGATGCTTATAGTACACAGTGATTCCATTCAGACTAAAGAATGTGCTTGCGATCTTTTCAAGGGCTGTAATTGCAGCGTTTATAGAATTCATCCATAAATTCTTAGAAGTATATTTTGATGATTGGACTGTGTTCAATTTGGTAAAGCACCATGTTGCAAGTCTGCACCTTATGTTGGATACTTGTCGTAGATACCAAATTGCCCTAAATTTGAAGAAATGTATCTTTTGTGTGCCCTATGGGATATTGTTAGGTCATGTGGTATGCAAGAAAAGGTTAATGGTAGACCCTATGAAGATCATTGTTATTGTCAATTTAGAGGCTCCCAAGAATGTAAAGCAGTTTTGCGTAACCCTAGGCCACACCAGGTACTATAGGAAGTTTATCAAAGCCTATGTGCAAATAACCGTGCCAATGGAGAAATTAATGAATAAGGACGTGAATTTCCACTGGGATGGGGAGTGTCAGCACAGTCTGGATGTGTTAAAGGAAAATATGGTGATTGCACTCATTTTGGTGTTCCCATACTGGAAGAAAGAATTTCATGTTCATGTGGATGCCTACTATATTGCATTAGGAGCATTATTTACCCAGCTAGAAAAAGGTTATGTTGATCACCCTATAGCCTTTGCAAGTAGGAAATTATCAAAGGTAGAGAAGAACTACTCAACTACATAATGTGAAGGGTTGGAAATGGTGTACACGCTACAAAACTTTCGACACTACCTGTTGGGCAAACACTTCAAAATGTATACATATCACTCCGCTCTCAAGTACCTCATCAACAAGCCTGTGTTGGGAGGGAAGATCTGTAGGTGGTTATTTCTCTTTCAGGAATATGATTTTGAGGTGATTGTGAAGCCTGGTCGATTGAATGTGAGACCAGATCATCTATCCAGAATTGAGACAAGCGAAGAACCCACTAGTTTGGAAGAAGGATTGTCGGATGCGCATCTCTTTGTTGTATGTGTCGCAGACGATCAATTTGCTAACATAATCTAGTTTTTAGCCACTGGTACAACCTTGGAAGGATATTCTACGTAGCAACAAAAGGAATTGGTGGTCCGCGCAGTTGGTTTTTCTGTAATAGTTGGACACTTGCATAAGATGCGCATTGACGAAATATTGTATCAATATGTTCTTTCAACAATCTAACATTCTCATTGAAGCACATGGAGGAGCGGCGAGCGAACACTATGCAGGCAGAGCAACGACACAGAAGATTCTACGTGCAGGATTGTGGCAGCCAACGGTGCATAAGGATTCTAAGTAGTATTGCAAGGCATGTGATGTTTTTTAGAGAATGGGGAAGCAATCGCAAAGGGACGAACTGCACTTGAACCCACAAATTTATTTGCAGGTGTTTGACAAATGGGTGATTGATTTTGTGGGTCCGATATAGCCACCAGGGAAAAATATGGGTGCGCGGTACATTATTACTGTGACTGAGTATTTGAAGAGATAGGTGGAAACACAACCGGTCAAAGACTGTAGCGTTGCTACAGTTACAGAGTTCCTTTTTGTGTTTGTCTTGACTCGGTTTGGGTGTCCTAAGATATTGACGAGCGATAGGGGTACGCATTTCTTAACTGAAACAACTGTCGCGATGCTTGAATAATTCCAGGTTTATAATTAGAAGAGTACGCCCTATCATCCTCAAGCTAACGATACAGCTGAAGAATTTAATAATATCTTGTAGAACGCGTTGATGAAGGTATGCAACACGAAAAGGAATGATCGGTATGTACACATGCCAGTGGTCCTATGGGCATATAGGACGATGTGTAAAATGTTGAAAGGCCAAACTCCATTCAGGTTGGTCTATGGGATAGAGGTTGTGATGCCCACGGAGTATATTATGTCGAGTCTGAGGATTGCAGTGTTGACTAATATGATGGATCACAAGACTATGGAGGAGCGCCTCACCCATTTGCTGGAATTAGCCGAAGACCAGTTTTTAGCAGGATTTCCCCAACATGTGCAAAAGGAGCACGAAAAGGCATGGCAAGATCGACACATCAAGCAATGCACCTTTTAGGCGAATGATTTGGTTTTTTTATATGATAGAAAAATCACGAAATTCCTTAGGAAGTTTCAAATGCATTGGCTAGGTTCCTATGTAGTCAAGGAAATTACAGATGGTGGCTCAGTTCAGCTCGTGAAGCTGAATGGAGAACTGTTTCTAGGAAAAGTCAATGGCAGTCGATTGAAGTAGTACAAGGGTGATCCTGCCCCTACGCAATGACTACATATTGGCGGGATAGTCTTAGTACTCTAGGAAGCTGCAAGGAAGTATGTACTATAAACTACATTGCCCAAAGAGTGGAAAAATGAAGTAAGGGCGTTGCACGACAGAAGCAGCCATTGCGCCAGGAGGAGTTGTGCCACGAGGACTGCGCCATGGAGGATGGCGTTGTGCAGCAAGTTTGAAAAGTAGCCATTTGGTGCACTGTAGATGATTGGATGGCGAAAATTCTATTAGAAGGAGAAGGTACGCTGAATTTATGGCACAAATAATTGGAAATCTGCTGCCAAAGGGGCATTTATGATAGAAATTGGGAGGGAACGGTCAAATTTGAATTTAAAATCGCCTATAAATCTGGCATGATGCCCTGCATTAGAACACTTTTCTCTCTGAAAATTTCTTGTGAGCTTCTATGCTTTAATTCTATGAACCGGTCTAATTGGGAAGATATTTTCTTATATCCAGGGTTAGCTAACATGTCTGAAGCATTCCGTGAGGCTTTCTTGGAGAGAATGATGGCCACTAACCCCACAAAAGCTGCTAGTTCTGAAGTCGTTGCCTCTGAAGTTGCACAAGCAATGGAAGCAACACCCTCTGTACCTACAGCACTAAGGTCACCTATGCCTAAATCGTCTACCGCTGAGAAGAAACAAAAGAAATCACAGTCAATTCCGGTGAGGTAGTCACCGAGGTAAAATCCCACTGAGATTCGCCAGAAGAGGAAAATGGACAAGTCGAAACAGCCGCATGGACACTTTGATCTAGATGAGGAAGAGCTTCACGGAGGCATTGTGGAGTTGGATGCTGAAGGGGGTGAGCCTATAACTTGCCTCCTGAAGTATATCCCTCCGCAGAAAGGCAAATAGAAGGCTCTGAAAGACCAAGATACTACAAAATGTGTTGTTTCTACACCACTACTACCGAAGAAAGTGGTATTTGAAGATGTGCTCTTAGGGTGTATCCCTGCGCTTAAGATGGAAGATTGGGATCTGACGGATTATGAGAAATTCTCCCAGATGGTGCCAAATAAGTATTTTGCGAATATTTACTATGAGGAGACCGGAGTAACGCAACTAGAGCCAATGAAGTGGGTCACAGGGGTTACAAAGGCAAGATTATTGAACATGTTGTGTTTCTCGTATTTCAGCAGAACCATCATCAACATGATGCATGTGCGCCAATTTCTCACTTTGGTTCACGATGGGTGTCTCTGGTTGGGAGAACCCTTCCCCATTATAGATATGCTAATCCACCGCATCACAATGTTGCCATACCAAGGGGTGGATCCATCTGAGGAATTTGGAGGAAATACCAAGGAAAATCAACTCGTGGAAAAAATGAAGAGCGAGTTCGGCTTAGTAAAGAATTCATGCAGATATTCCATCCACTCTATCACAAACAAGGTGGTGTAGTTTTCTACGCAGAACTTGGCCTGCAAGGTCATGAGGAAGTGTCGCGCGGACGAGGTTCAAATGCTAGTAATTTCGCTTGCGGCCCAATGTGCTAAGGGAGTGCAGTACAATTGGGCACAATACCTTCGTAAATAATTTTTTCTCAATTTTCATGAATTGAAGGATGAGGGCAAGAAATTCCATTATGCCTGGCTACTATTTTTGATTGCCCTAGTCATGTGGAGGCTGCCATAAGACAGTCAATTCCCTCCACAAGATGTTGACTTACCAGAAACCACAAAGTTCACTTCATTATGGGTGACAAAGGACCTTGCGAGGGTCATGGAGACGAAGATGTTGTGGGTATTGGTTGAGATGGATCTCCACACAGTGATCATCCAGAGGCCAAGGCTATCACCGACACTCTTTGAGTAGTTGGAAGCTTATGCAGAATTTTAAGGCGGATTTTCACAATGTGTTTATTCGCGCAAGGAGGGATCAGAAGAAAACATGGTACATGCTACCACACCTAGCGAGTGAGGCCAATGTACAAGAGGTTGTAGGGGAATCGCCAGGGGAGTGGTTTCACCTCTTGAATATTAGCGCAAGTACCAGCAAGGTGGGAGAAAGTTCCTCCACACAGACAAAAGCAGCGCAGAAGCAGAAAGAGGTTGAGAAAGCTACAGATCGAGAGAGAGTTGCATAGCAAAAGAAGTTGCTGCCAAGGCGGATACTACTAGGCAGTTGTTGAGAAAGAACACGCTGCTAAGGAGACCACTGTTGATGTTGAGGAGTCCGCTTCTCAACACATTGAGGAAAAAGGAGAGTCTGATGTTGAAGGAGGCAAGGATGAGGAACAAATCACTCCCTTTAGAGTAACCAAGTGCCATAAAGAGACGACTTCTGAACCCAGGAAGAAAAAAAAATCCTATAAGCATGCACATGTTGATACAATGGTCCTCACTGAGGGGGACTTGGATGAAATTAGTGATAAGTTCTAGCAACATGACAACCAATCTGTGGACACAGTTTGAGCAGAGATACCAGAAGGCACTGGGGAATGTGCAGAAGGATCTACGCGAGGTGAAAATTCTGACAGGACAGCTACAAACAAGCATTGGAAAGGCGAGAGGGATTCAAGCAAGTGCCATTGTGCTAGAGATGGATTGGACTCTAGATCTTAGAGTCATAACATTACCAGAAGGATCCCTATGTGCACAGACAGATGAAGCAAACACCCAGTTCACATAGATCAAGGATGTGGGTTTGAACCTTGTGGCGTTGCCTATCCAAACCCTCCATGAATTACATCAGGGAGTATCTGACGAGCTCAGGGTCAAGGAGTAGCGTGCGCTGCTAGTAATTAGAGAAGTGAATACCAATAATGAACATATATTCGCAGAAAAGGTGCAAGCGCTGAAATAAAAGGAAGAATTGGCCACGCACAGCTAGAACTTGGAGGCAGCCATTACACAGGCATGTAATGTGCTCCCAGAACTCAACATTCCCGAAGATGCATCCTCAGAAGCAAAGATTTGGAAGTTAGTTGTAGAAATCAAGGAATCAAAGGAGGAAATCAGTCGAGTCTGATTTGAGTTACAGATGCAGATCTCCAAATTACAGTTAAATTTGCATCCAACCACTCCGCCAGAAGTCTGAGAGAAGCGCGGAGCAGCCATCAAAGAGGGAATGGTCACTTTAGATGCAACAGTCAAGGATTGCACAGATCTCTTTGAGTAAGAAATGGAAATATGGACGTCTCTGCTGGAGGGCCCAACTCTAGAGAAACTTGGTACATATATAAAGGAGAAGCAACAGCAATTTGACAAACTTAGGGCGACTGCGTGCACTTTGGTGCCAATCCGGCGCTTCGCTCGATTGACGAAAGGAAAACAGTTGCAAACACATATTGAGGAGTTGCAAAGAAAAGAGGCCATCTTGAAGGCCAGGATATAGCCATGGACAGAGGAAGCTAGACAGCTCACTATGCTAGTTTAGGAAAAATTGAAGACTATCCAATAGACACAAAGGACAATGGGCCTCGCGGTGGAAGGCTCTACTACAGAGAAGTTGGTTGAAGAAGTACAGCAAGCAGTAGTGTAGGGTACTACTGATTTGCAAGTACTAAAGGTGGAGTTCCGCAAACTCCAGGAGAATATTGTTGTGCCAATCGAGCGACTTGAGGGTGAGTCACCCAATTTGTGTTGGGAGCCTGTTGGGAAGGGGTCCCTATGGTCATTTTAGTCAAATTTTGGTTAAATTTCATAGTGTATTTTTGAAAGAATGAAGAGTCTTCACGAAATGTGGAAGTAGAGTGTGAAAGTAGTATGAGTCAAAGGGGCTCTAGTCCCTTAGATGGGTAAGTGTTAGAGAAGTTTTGAGACCGGCCCATGGTCTGCTGACCATGGTATTGTAAGCAAAATGCTATATATAGATGAGTCATATTGAGTCTTAAGGGGTATCCAATTGAGAAGAATCGTTGTAAGGGAAAGGTGCTAAGGCCAGAAAGGTCTATTTCCTATACTTAGGCAAAAGGGGAAGGCTTTTGCAACTGAGTGCACAGAGACCTTGGTAAGTCCGCACGCTGAGTGCGCAGGCCCCTGCAGCTGAGTGCACAGGGAAAATAAGTCTGTATTTGAACAATTATACTTAATAAAGACTGTTTTAAGTCGATTTTGATGCATCTGTGCCTTATTTATTACTTCTGTAAATTTTATGTATCTTCTCTCTGTGTTATGATTTATACGAATTAATGCTTATTTACCGCACGAAACTAGTAGATCTAAAATATTTATGCAGGATAAGTATAATTATGAACCTTCACGAAGATTTGGAAGTTGTTTAAAGAGAATAACAGTAATTATATGTTCGGAAGGGTTAGAGGTGCGCGAAGGTAGATCTAGACCATAAGGACTGTAGGAACCCATCACACAGGCCTTTGGATGCAGAAACCTAGTTCTGTCATCCCCCAATACTACTTCGAGTGAGACTGCAACCTGCGCTACGCAGGGTTGTTGCCGAAAGGGCTAGCAGTTAGGGTTTTATTGGTTGGCACAGATAACGTTGAACCTGGGTCAAGCCCCACCAAGCCAACACCTTCTGTAAACAATAACAAATACCTTGGCAGAGTGAAGTGGTGAAACATAGACATTATGGGTCGTGGATACTTTTTTAGGAGACATATCAGGAAGCCTTTGAAATGATGATGATCCATGAGATCGAGGAGATGGGCCTGATCAAAGAATCATGTGATGCTCTAGTTAAAAATCAGATAATGCAATTATTCTTCACATCAAATTTCTTGAAGTAGTCATGAAATGAAATGCATCCATACCATCACTTTTTTCTATATCTTCAGACCCATGGATTTGTTCTATAGAAGACTCACTAGAAGAAAACTTCACCAACAATGGCTTGACAGTAGGTATAAAAACTATATTGTAAAATGCAATAATATCCACTATCTCGTGCCCTAATTTTTTCTCAACAAGGGATCATATTTTAATAAATATGTATTTCTTAACTGACATGAGAAATAACTAGCCAAAGAAGGGTAAGACTACAAAGGCTAAAAAGAAATAATGTACCCTGTATCGCCTTGATTCAACGAAGTCATTACAAAATGCTTGAGGTTTACACTGAGGTTTCTTCCTGTAGTTATTAATAATATCCTAAAATGTCAATTTTATTTGTTGGATCTGCAAAAGATCTCACAACAGATTAAACTAGTTGTTGATCTACAAATTCATAAATTTATCAATGAAATTTATATTTCAATTACAAGTAGAATTGACCTTTGCAATTCCATAGAAGCCACAAAGGATGACTTGGTCAATATGTCTATTGAAAAATATATCATTTTACTCTCTAAGTACAAGGTTTAGAAGCTGATAAACTTGTTCCGCAAGATTGGGTTGTTGAAGTCTATCAAACAAGAATTTGATTCTAATGGTAGCTAACTTAAGGACCTACACAATCAATTATATTCAAATGAGTTAACTGTGAATCCTATTGTAGTAACGAATAATATTTATTCTATTTGTTAAATTACCTAAACAAATTATTTGTAGTTTTCTATGGCAAACATCAAAATACATGCACTGCAGTCCTCACAAATAAAATCCTGCGGAAAATACAAGGAAAATACTAACACATATATAACGACGGTGACAATTATTTTTGGACAATTATCCCCAGAAAAACCCAATGTGGGAAAATTGGTGCAGCGGATGAGGGTTTCTTTTATTAATCTTCAGCAATAATTTTTGTACAAGACAAAATAGAGGAAGAATCACTGAGAGAATTTTACTAGTGATTTTCTAACAATCCACAATGTTTTCTGGCTATGAAGAGGACCTCCTGCCTCTTTCGTTGGCCTTTCTCTGTCACCCTCTACCTAGTGACAACATAGGCCCTGTGTCAAGCCTTCTATGTCACAGCTCTGCATCTCTCCTTTGCACTACCTCTTCCAGATTTTTCCTGCACTCTCTAACTATGTTGATGCCCTCTCTCTCCCACCTGCAACTCACTCTCTGACTCAATTTTCCCTTGTTGAACTTCAACCAGTGAGAAAATAGATCTTCTTGAGCAATTGAGTATCTACTCTGGTGTATTCTTCATCTACCCATCAACTTCTTCTTATAATCTTGTATTGGAGCACCAACGACCAAGATTAAAACATAATCGATCGCTAAGATTAACTATAAATTGATCCATGTCTTCTTCTAAAAGATTCTCACCTTATTTAATTAATTCCCTTTAATTAACCAGATTTCCTAAGTTTAGACTTAGGGGACCATTATTTAATATATTATATATATATATATATATATATATATATATATATATATATATTATATATATATATATATATATATATATATATTAATCATTCTAGGTGGAATTTTCCCAAACGATTTTTGGGTATTGGAGAATGCATGTGTCTTAGCCTCTCTACAAAATCTCGAGGCAACATCACATCCAATTCTACAGAAACAAACACTCCCTCTTAGTGAGGAATGTGCTCTAGTGTTGCAACCTACTGAAGCATCAATCTGCCTCTACACAATCTCCTGCTGCGTCGCTAATGTCTATTCCCATTGCCCACCAACTACTGCGCAACTCTAATATGAGTTGCACATGTGCCAATACTGACCCTGCTAAACTGTTGTCAACTACTGCATTTGTACTACAACTCGCTCTTAACTATCGATGTTGAGAATCTATTGAAAGGGATTCTCCACCATACCCATATGCTCTCTAAACTGCATGAACTTAGCTCTCCCTAGAGATTTTGTGAATATGTCTGCTACCTAATCACCTGTGGGAACATACTGCAGTTGGAATGCCCCACGTTGAACACAACATCTGATGAAATGACATATGAAATAATTGTGCTTCAACCTATCATGAAATACTAGATTCACGGAGATTTTTATACAACTCTAATTATCACAGTAAATACTGATCGCTCCCATCTTCTTCCTGAACAAGCTCACCAGCAATTTCCTAAGCCATATGGCTTCGCACGTGGCTGTGTTGGCCACCATTTATTATGATTATACTGAGATCAATGCTACTGACTTCTACTTCCTTCTACACCAAGAGATCATCCTTGATCCAACGTTGAACCAGTACCCAGAAGTACTTTTCATGTCCACTGAACTACCTGCCCAATCTGCATCTGTGAATCCACTCAACCTGGCGTCATCTCCTCGAGTATATTTCAACCCGAGTCTAACTGTTCCGCACACATATCTGAGAATGTGTCTAGTTATTGCCCAATGTACCCTTTTCGTCTCTACCATGAACTAACGAAGGGTATTGACAGCGAAACAGATATCTGGTCTAGTGTTGACCAGATACATGAGTGACCCAATTAGCTATCTGTACAAGGTGGGGTAGACTTCCTTGTCCCCTGAAGCATCTATCTTTTTCTAGTTGGTAATCATGGGTGTCGCCATGAGTCTACAATCCTGCATTCTAGATCTCTTTAGAATTTCTGTAGCATATCTCCCTTGTCTGAGAAATATTTCCCCATTCTTCTGCCAAAATTACAACCCTAAAAAATATTGCATCAACCCCATATCCTTCATGTCGAATTATGTTGCAAGGTTCCTTTTACAGTCCTTTATGAGCCTCAATGATCCTGTCAAAAATAGATCATCTACATATAAAACCAGAATGAGAGGCTCATTCTCCACCATCAAGTAGTAAGGATTGGGATCTGCATCACTCTTGATGAATCCCAACTATTGCAAGTAATTGGAAATATGAAAATACCATGCCCTAGGTGCCTGCTTGAGACCATACAGGGCTTTCTTCAATCTGCATACATGGGTGTGCCTCTCATGAGTTTCGAAGCCTTCGGGCTGCTCTATGTACACATGTTCTTCTATCACCCCATTCAAGAATGTTGTCTTGACTTCCATCTAGTGAATTTCCCATCCCATATGTGCTGCTAGGGATATGATAGATGCGATACAGGTAAATCTGGAAACTGGGGTGAAGGTCTCCTCATAGTTCATTCCTTCTTTTTGTGCATACCCCTTTGCCACGAATCTAGCCTTGTACTTCTCTACACTGCCATCTGCAGTGTACTTGATCTTGTAAATCCATCTGGAACCCACAACTGATCTATCTTCGGGTTTAGGCACGACCTCCCAAACATCATTTGTCATGATAGAATCGTATTCTTATACCATGGCATCTACCCACACCTGATGTTGTGCAGCTTCCTAAAAACTAGAGGGTTCTGCCACCTGAGCTACCAAGGCTTGGTATTTGTCAGGTTGCTTGTACTACCTTTTGTCAGTTCTATAAGCTCCAACAAACTCTTTTGTGTCCTTTAAGGCATGACGCACTTCCCTACTATTCCTACCATTGGTGGTGGGAGGTTCAATCTATTCCTCTTCCTATTTTTGTATCTCTGTTTACTAAGAACTTCTTGGGTCTCTTTCCGCTGAGGAAATGTTGGCACTAGTCACTGTACTTGAACCTTGTGACTGTCCCCTTACTTTTTCTCCCTATGTTCCCTACTGTTGTTGGACTAATGGAACATCCGATGAATAATCTCTTACAAGCATCTCTCTAGATCTTCTGAAAGCTTTGTCTTCCATGAACTTTACATCTCGCCTTACTACAACCTTCCTGCTGCTAGGAACGTAGATTTTTTTTCCTTTGAGGTCAAGCTATACCCTACAAGACACCCTTTTCTGTAGTCTAATCCAACTTACTGCACCTTTCATCTGGAATGTGACAATAGGTTACACTCTCGAAGATCCTCAAATGATTTACCTCAAGTTTCTTCCAAATGAAGACTCCCTCTGGAGTTTTCTTCCCCAAATCTCTGTGAGGTGTCCTATTTTGAATGTACATTGTTGTGTTGCATGCTTCTTCCCATAGGAATCTAGGCAGATCCTGATCATATAACATGGCCTTTGTTGCCCATAATATAGTTATGTTCTTCCATTCTGCTACTCCATTCTGTTGTGGATTGTATGGAGTTGTCCACTCTCTTCTGATACCTTCCTTCGCGCAAAAAATTGTGACATCTCTATCTGTGTATTCTCCATCATTATTTGAATGTAGTACATTGATTTTTCCCTGTCATGTTTTCTACAAGAGCCTTGAACTCTCAAAACCAATCAGAGACCTCATCTTTTGTCTTTAAGAAGTAGATCCAGTTTTTTCTGGAATTGTCATCAATAAAGGTGACGAAATATTCGCCACCGCTAAGAGCTATGTTGGACATAGGGCCGCAAATATCTTAGTGTATCAATCCCAACACGCCTTTGACTCTGTTGTCACTTCTACGAAATGCTACTTTTGTGTACTTCCAAATTACACATCATCGGAATAGATCATCGTGCTCATTGTTGAGAGTTGGAACTCATGCTATAGTCTCTCTGAGCATCCTAAGTGCTCCATGGTGCAAGTGCCCCATCCTCCTGTGCCATATTTCATTCAGAGCCTTCCTTCTATTATTATCAATGCATATCAATACCATTGGAGAATCGATCTACAACCTATATAATTTGTTGCTATGAGCTCCAATCTGTCTCACCTTCTTCCAGGTGGTATGCTTGACATACACTTTCTTTCCCACAAAGTACACATCATATACCTTGTCCTACAACTGGGAAATTAAGATTAGGTTCATACCCAATCCTAGCATTCTTGCTTCCATTTGAAAATCTATGGTGCCTCTCCCTACTGGGGTACACTTAGTGATGTTTCCCATAGTGATCTGGAAGTCCATTTTCTCCTCCTGAAAGCTTGAGAAATATTCCCTTACTCCAATCATATGAGTTGAAGCTCCACTATCAATATACCAAACACCTATTGAAGTTGATCTGACAGACACGCAAACTCATCTTCCAACCTGGAAGATAATTATGAGGCTTCTTGATTCTCCATAACTTCTTGTGTTATTCTCCTCTCTTCTGACGTTGTTCTGCCAGAAAGTGGTGCAAAATAATTGTGTCCCAATTGAAGATCTTCTCTATAAGGAAACTGCGATGCTCCCTTCTGCCTCTAGAAAACTTTGATCTGGAGAATCAAATTTCTCTGTCAACTCACTCAAAGAAATCAATATCACTCAAAACTTCAACCTCCTTGGCCCAAGGACTGCGCTGCCTTTGGTATTTCGAACTGCTACCAAGGTAGGATTTCGAATCCCCTTCTTCCTTTCTACTCTAAGCTCTCCTGCTCACGATTTGTGCTTTGATACCATGTGAATCCTGCTGCAATAATTGATAATATTTCTTCTATTTGTTAAATTACTTAAACAAATTATTTGTAGTTTTCTATGGAAAACATCAAAATATATACATTGCAGTCTTCACAAATAAAATTCTGCAAAAAATACAAGTAAAATACTAGCAAATATATAACCACAGTGACAATTATTTTTGGACAATTGTCCCTGGAAAAACTCAATGTGGGAAAATCAGTGCAGCAGATGAGGGTTTCTTTTATTAATATTCAAAAATAATTTATGTATAAGACAAAATAGAGGAAGAATCACAGGGAGAATTTTACTGGTGTTTTTCTCACAATCCACAGCATTTTCTGACTCTGAAGAGGACCTCCTGCCTCTTTCACTGGCCTTTCTGTGTCACCCTCTGCACAGTGACAGTGTAGGCCCCGAGTCAATCCTTTTGTGTCTCTCCTCTGCACTGCCTCCTCCATATTTGTCCTGCACTCTTTGACTATGCTAATGCCCTCTCTCTCCCACCTGCAACTCACTCTCTGACTTGATTTTCCCTTACCGAACTTCAACCAGTGAGAAAATTGATTTACTTGAGAAACTGAGTATTTTCTCTAGTGTATTCTCCATCTACCCATCGACTTCTTCTTATAATATTATTTTGGAGCACCATTGGCCAATATTAAAACATAATCGACGGCTAAGATTAACTAGAAATTGATCCTTGTCTTCTTCTAGAAGATTCTTACTTGAGTTAATTAATACCCTTTAATTAATCAGATTTCTAAGTTTAGACTTAGGGAACCATTTAAAAAAGTTAATTATTTTAATTAAATGATCTCTAGGTGGAATTTTCCCAAACGAATGCATATGTCTTAGCCTCTGTAAAATCTCGAGGAAAAAGCACATTTGATTCTATAGAAATCAATACATCAATCAAACATCTAGAATGTGGATTCAATATCATCTAACTTGAAAAAATTATTGATCATCAAAACTCACATACCCTCTCCTTTTTGCATGTAAAAATTTTACAAACTTCGTTGATTTAAAGCCAAGCCAGAAATGAACAAAAAAATTGGATGGTAGTGCCAACATACCTTTTGGCAAATACACATATTGGTGTGTCTGCACAAGTCTCACCACCTCCATAAGGAGTTGGCCGTGTAGGATTAAAAACAAACCAAAAAATTGGAAGCAAAAGGTTAGAGACCAAAACAACAAACACAATATTAGAATATTGTTAGTTATCCAAAGCAATATTCTTGAGAACATAGCCACCTCCCCAAAGTTGATCGTAAAGGAGGTCGTTGTCTCGATTTTCTAGGGAAAGTTGAAAAGGTTGAAAATTGCTCCTTCACTGGCGAAACAAAGCTATTATGTTCTCCTGTAACTCCGTTTGTCTAATCGGAAACTATCGAATTAATAAGCCTCTGAGGAGAAGATAGAGTATCAACATTCTGATCTGAAGTATAATATTTGTCAAATAACACCTAGTTAGGTGAAAGAATGTGTATGGGGTTTAGAAAACATTTATAGTTTGAAAGAAAATCGATGTCATCACTTCAGAATTCCAAGGGGTTGTGCAATAGGGATTGTGAAATAGGTTCCAACTTCCCAATCAACAAACAAAAACTATAAAATCTTAGTCTATGTACATGGGCCTCATCCCAACAACTTTAATCACCAAGCTGATCTAAGACATTAAAAAAAACTAGTTTCACTAGATCTACAAAGTATTCTGACCCATTACATACATGTGCACAACTCTACAGGAAATTTGACCCATATCGAATCAAAATCTCCACAATAGTGAATAATGAAAAATAAATCAAACAATAGTTGTCGAACTGGCCCATCATGCCACCATCTAGTATCACATTTACGAATATCACCAAAATAATTTCAAAAATATGAATCATATGTTTAATTTTGAATCACTTACATGCTACTCAAATTTTGTATAGGAAAATCATTCACAACCTAGTACAGTTAAATGTGATGAAAGCTACAAACATTCAGAATGTGAGGAAGTCAAATAGATTGTAAAGATGTTTTGCACTTCCTAGCACTTCTAGTGAATTTAGAACATCTCTTTCCACTTGAAGAGCAATTGTTACTACAAAATTGGTTCAAACTACTAAATTAGTCCAAACTCTTCCCCACAAAACGAATCATTAAAGAATAGCATCTTCTAATTTGAAATTACATGTTTGTCAATGATCCATTGCATATTCATAAAACATGTTTAAAAAAAAAATGAAAAAACATGGACATCAAAGTACAATGAAGATACAGCAGTTATAGAAAACCTAAAACCATGCAAAAACTACAGTGGCATACATGTAAGGAAAAATGCAAAGTAATTCAGATAATTGAAAAATGAAAGGTAGTATTCAGGTCAGGGATTTCATTCATAGAAGACTTGAAAAGATCTCAACTTTTTCGGCAAAAAAATTGGACTTGCCTCCTTCATAATCATATCTTTGAGTTGGGAGTACTCCTATGGCATATATTAGTCTGGCACCAAATGGAATACAGAAAATGTATTTTTTTTTAAACTTGGGAGTATTTTGTAACTATGAACCACTATTTGAAAACCTCTAGCTATTTATATAACATAATATACTCGTAAGTGTCAATTCTACAGGGATGCTTGGAAATGAAGTCACAATAAGATGCAGTTTCAATATATGTTTCAGTAAAACAAGCATACTATATTAGATAACACAAAAATATGTTATCTAAAAACCAAAAAAAACAAAAACACAAATGGTGAAATAGAAACAAAAAGTGTAGCGAAAGAGAAAAATACAATGCAACCATGTGCGAACGTATAATATTACTTACCTGATGAAACATCAGCTCCCTGAGGAATTGCAGTAGGGGCACCATAATGCATTGCAATGGAATCAAGCGAGGGCATTGGATCTGCTAATAGACCTAAACGATTGATTTCTACCGAAAGAATGGGCTTTGCTACAATCAAGGAATTGTACATCGAGGAGCATTTCTCCCATGCTATGGAGTCATGTATTCTTTCCTCTAAATTGTTCAAATTTCGTTTTAACTCTCTTGGAAGAGTTTCCTCGTGCCTTATAAAACTCTCTATTACCTTGCTCAAATCAAATGCAGTTATCCCAGATCGCTCAAGAACTGTAGGAAACATCATTGTAACTATCTTATGAGTTGCTTAAACTTTGCAGAGCAAGCAAGCATGCACCTATGGAACCTTTCATTAGTCAACAAAGAAGTCAAGTTACGGCTTCACAATCTGTTCAACCATGCTCTGCATATGGTAGCAAAAACCATGTAATACAACTATAATGCTTCCATCCTACGTTGTTCTGCCCATATTCTATCCATCAAGGATGCACTCTGGAGACTTCCAGCAACACATATTTCCCCAGGTGAACTACTAGGAAAAATTGTTTCTATTTAAAAATCCATGTTCATAGCATGCTAAAAATAAAACTATTTAAAAATCCATGTACCAATCTTGTGGTGTGGGTGGACATACCTATGGTTTTGTGTATGGGTTTCGCACATGGTTTTGAGCATGATGGTTTTATACCCATAGTATTTTGTAGATCCAGTCAAGGGAACTGTGGTTATGTTCTAATCCAAGGTTAATGGATTGGGGTTTATGTTGGAAATATCACTAAGAGGGGGGGTGAATCAGTGTTATCAGATCAATAATTTTTCATTTCCCAAACAGATTTATATGCGTTATTATGTGATGTCAACTAGCATGTACACGCTATTGTGATTAGTGAAACCAGCGTATACCCATAGAAATTGTGATTTAGTTAATTTATCATGTGTTGATCTGTAACCAGTGCATCAGTAACTTGTTAAATAATGCAGTAAAAATAGAATAAACCATCACACATAAGCAACACACATGAACACCAAGATTTAAGGTGGAAACCCAATTTGGGTGAAAACCACCGTTGTTGTCATCCCTGTCTTCTTTTAATAATAAGAAAATATATTTACAATTTTATATTGGTGCAAACTCATACCAATACGCAGGCACCCACCTGCAGAAGGCTACAACCTTCTCTCATTTTCCAGCTTCTACTGGAAGGGAGCTACAACCCCCTAGCTCTTTTACTAGACAATGTGTTTACTAGTACATAGGCGTCGGCCTACAAAAGGTTACGACCTTCTCTCTTCTTCCAAGGACCACGTTTCATAAATTTTCGGACTGGATGCTCCTGACACATAACAATATACATGAAGGCCGTGTTTCATGAAATTTTCATACTAGACCCATCAAACTGCATCAACCAATAATCAGTTAGTCTAAACAATCAAATCACTTTCACCAGAACACTGTGTTTAACCTAGAAACCTATGTCATCATTCAGAACCAGCTGCAACCTCAAAAATCATGCATCAGAATGTATATGCTACTTTACTAAACCTAACCTACATGTATATGCTACTTTATTTAATCAAACATGTGTATACCTTCAAAACTACTGAAACATAAAACTTTTGAATCAATTCTGAACAGACCAGCAATATACTAAACATCTACTGTCAATTTACAGAGCCTTACATAGGCAGTAGCAGATATCACCTTTCTCACTTATACAATCAATCAATCAGATATCAAAATCATTATGCATTCAATTTTACATTCAGATCTAAGAATACTTCATTGACAGACAGTAATAAAACAATAGTACTAATTAAATAGATCAATCATCTGTGAACAACATGAGTTTCTTTTGCATACGCTACTTGGAAGAGTCGAACCGATGTGTATACGCAACTTCACCAAAGTGAACCAGTGTATAGATCTGCAAATATTAACTCATAAATTCGTTGCTATTCCGGACTTCAGACAAACCCAGATCATGACATTCAAAGAATAAAACAGGCGTACACAATTAGATCTGGCCCAAGCAATATCAGATCATTCAATGATAATTCATTTCAGGTCTCATGATCCTGATCCAACATTGAATTCAAGGTGCACAAAATATTTCTGATCAAATCACCAACATTATAGCCCCTGCAACATAAAATATACTTCATATACAAGTATTCCTTAGAAACCCTTTTCACTTGCACACCTTGGCCTTATGATCTTCTCCTCCTTATATAGTTTTAGGCATTTCTCAATACCTCGGACCAAAACCACTTAGGACCCGTGGTGTGCTTTGGAGAGGGGGATCAAATAGTCATTATTGCGCTCAATATTGTGGGATAATACCATGGTATTGACCCCTGGTATTATCTACTCTTGAAATTCCTTGATTTTCCAACCTGTACATGCTTTTCCTCTTGCGAGAGTGCGTGTATACATATACGCACTTTTTGTTCTGTGGACCCGCGTGTATATGATTTTTTGACTAAGTGGACCTGCATATACATCTTAAACTACTTTTCACCATCCTTTACCTTCAACTTCTTCATTCTGATTAGTAGACTTTAGTTCCATCTTGTTGTTCTTCTGTACCAATGCCCTATTACATCTAAATGGATTTGTTACACTGTGGGTTGTCTTTCATCAAAAATGAACTGTCCTGTGAGTGAGTTGCCATCAAGGATAATACTTTTATCGTAATGCCAACAGTTTATAAATTCTTTGGTATATATATATATACACACATTGAATGGAACATAATGAAAACTCAATCTAGTAATCCTGGTTTTGGGATCTAGGGGAAAATCTCTGTGTATTTGTTTTGTCTTTCTTGCCATTGTATATTTTCTAGTTTTGAAGAATTCGTTTGTAGGTAATTTCTTTAAAAATTTAAACCTACAATTGGTATTAGATATTTTTCATCGTCAAGGGGATGCTTTTGCTACTGAGGGGTTTCACTCGGGCCTGTGGTTAACCCTATCTAGTGAGAGATCTACGGGATCAATTCTTGTAGTGAAAGAAGATGGAAAATAATGGAAAGATAGAGATCGAGAAATTTGATGGTTAGAGTTTTGAGTCTTGGAAGCTCAAGATGGAGGATCTGCTGGTGGATAAAGATCAGTGCATTGCATTAGATCCTGGTACTAAACCAATGACACTATCAGCAAAAGACTATGTGAAGTTGGATTGGAAAGCAAAGAGAAAAATACGGTTGTGTATCTCAAATTCAGTGTTGTGGAATGTATCAAGGGACTCTACAGTAAAGGATTTGTTGGTCAAGTTAGGGACTTTGTACCAATCTAAGTCTTTAGTGAACAAATTGTTCCTGTTAAAAAAGTTGTATAACCTGAGTATGAAGGATGGAGACTCAGTGATAGAGCATCTAAACGCCTTTAATACTGTGGTAAGTTAGTTGCTATATGTTTATATAAAAATTTCAGATGAAGATAATTGCATCAGTTTGTTGTGTTCTCTAACAGATTCGTGGGATAGTCTGGTTGTTGTAATAGGTAGTAATACAACTACCTTGAAGTTTGATGAAATAGTCTCATCCTTGTTATTGGAGGAGATGAGACAGAAAAATATGGAGAGCCAGAATGGAGATTCCTTGTCTATACAAGGACAGTCCCAAAACATAAACAAAAATAAGTCCTTGAGTGGGAGATCTAAATCTCCAAGAAAACCTGTAAAGGTATGTTGGAAATGTGGAAAGGAAGGGCACTACAAAATTATTGTAGATCTAAAGCTCCTAAGAAAGGAAAGGGATATGATGATGCTTCTTCTGCATAGGCGAAAACCACCTCAAATGAAGTTGGGATGTGTACTTGGCTTCTTCTTCAAGTACATATGTAGATCATGAGGCGTGGTTGATTGACTCAGGTGCATCCTTTCACTTCACTCCCCATAGGGAGTGGTTCTGCGAGTATGAGAAATATGATAATGGTGATATCTTCTTAGGGAATAACAAGAAGGCTAGAATCGCCGGACGCAGAAAATTCAAGTTGAAGTTGCAAGTTGGAAGGATTAGAACACTTCTGGGTGTTCTTCATATTCCTGCATTGGCCATTAATCTGATTTCTGTAAGCAAGATGGATGATGCAGGTGTAAAAACAGTGTTCGAGAAAGATACTTGCAAGATGGTTTGGGAAGCACTGGTATTGATGCGAAGAGTTTGAATTGGAACTCTATACAAGCTTCTGGGTAGCAATTTTATTGATGGTTGCAACAATTTTGTGGTTCTTGAAAGTGGAGTAGAAAATCTAGTGGTCTCTGGAGAAAAGATCATGCTATGGAATCAAATGCTTGGACATATTGGAGAGAAGGACCTTTGAATACTTCATGGTAATGGTATGGTAGAAGGTATGTCTAATTTATCTCTGGATTTCAATTTCTATGAACATTGTGTATATGGGAAACAGAATCATGTGAGTTTCTCCTCTGGTGCTAAGAGGGTGAAAGGGATATTAGAGCTTGTGCACAGTGATGTGTTTGGACCTATGTTAGTTCCATCACTGGGTAAGTTTGTGTATTATGTATCATTTATAGATGACTTCTCAAGGAATACATGGATATATTTTCTTAGGAAGAAATATGAAGTCTTTGACAAGTTTAAATAATGTAAGTCTCTGATGGAAAGCCAGATGGAGAAGAAGATAAATGCGTTGAGGACAGATAATGGTGGAGAGTTATGCAAGAAGAAATTTGAAGAGTTATGTAAGAAGTGTGGTCTAGCACGGCATAAGACTACTCCATACACCCCTCAAAAAAATGGAGTTGCAAAAAGAATGAACAAGAGGTCGATGGAAAAGGAAAGAAACATGCTCGGTGGTGTCAGTTTAGTATAGGAATTTTGGGCAAATGCGGTGGAGACTGCATGTTACTTAGTTAATAGATCACCTTCATCAGTGTTGGAAGAGAAGTCTCCACATGAGGTATGGACTGCTAAGAAACCCTCTCTTTCACATCTAGGGTATTTGGTTGTGATGCATATGTACATGTTCCAGAGGAGAAAATAAACAAGTTGGATAGTAAATCTGAAAGGTGCATCTTTAGTGGGTATAAGGATTGTTTAAAAGGTTATAAGCTTTGGAACCCAGAAACAATGAAGGTTGTGCACAGCCGAGATGTGGTGTTTAGAGAAGTGAAATATGTTATTAAACATGAAGTCCTAGCAAAGGAACAAATCTGAAAATGGAGGTGGTGTTTTTTTCCTCTTCTCCAAAATCAAACAAACAAATAAACAAGGATTGTTCTGACGCTTTGCAAGGTAAAATGGGTCTTGTCACAAAACAGGGTTTTCCAATGTCTCTTAAAGTCATGAGTTAGCCTTCACATATAAACTTATCATAAGAAACATAATAGCACATAACTCATACATGCATAATGAAGAGCATAACAAAATATTTGTTGATGAAGTTCACCCCTCCTAGGCTACATCTCTGAACCTGTCAACATAGCTAGACTGCTCCATATATTCAGTATAAAATGGAGTACATAAAATTTTGTTGATGAAAGTATGTGGCTATTACGCCTACAAGGTAATGTTCTCCTGCAAAGAACTCTCACATAAAACAGCGATACATGGCAAATCTTACAAAGATCCTATACTCCAACATAAATGAGCTAAAATGAGCATGTGAGCACTTCAATTCCACATCTAAGAGAATAAACAAAACTTCCCTCAACATGACATAATGAGAAAATTAAACTTGAGTTGAACCCTACAAGTAACAGTTGTTGTAGTAGACTTCTAAAGGTGATAAAACCCCACCAAAGCCTTCTCCATGCTCAAACACATTCTAGAATTGCTTCAAAAACCTTATTGATCCATACACCATTGGTCTTCAACCTGCAAAACGGATCCTTAGATGTGCTCAAATCAAAAATTAGAGGTCACCATTGAATCCAGAATAGCCAAAATCCTCTAAGTAGACTCTTCTTGGGCTCAATTTGGTCAAAAACTCAAAAATATATTTCTCTCCAAGCTCTCCCATGAGTTTTATTGTTAACTATCCTACAAATCATACCAACAATCTAATTGTCCGACAAATCCACCCTATTTTTTGCTAAAAAAGTGACATTTTCGCCCTCCACCGGTGCATTTTGTGGGAAACTTAAATTTGTCAATAACCCCTTAATACCAGAAAATACATTCATATAGACCACATAAGGCTGTGGTTTGGGCCTTAATGCCCATTCTCGCCAACCTATCCCTTAAACATCAGGTGTGTGGTCACATGGGGTGCCACGAGGTCAAGGGTTGTGCTAACTACCTGCCCTTCCTGTCAAGCCCCTTAAATCTCTGCGCTTCAGTCACATTGGGGTCCAAAGGACCTAGGACTGGCACTCGAATCCCATGCCCGATGTTTTAGCATTGCCCACAGTTCTGACGTTACCCATAAGACCTAGGCTAGGGCTAACCCTTAGTCCCCCTCTGCATCTGGCTCTGTTCTGATGGCGGTGGTCTTGTGGTATACCATGGGACCTCGTCCTGGAGCCTTACCCCAAGCCCCTTGCTATGAGTATTAATCTCTACCTCTATCGTGGTTATGTGCCCAGTGTTATGACCTTGGACTGGGGCTAGGCTCCGAGCCCTCAACTCCTCCACCTATGGTTCTGTGGATGCAAGGTGACCGAGGGCCAGGGGCTTAGCCCCAGCCCCATTCCCCAATGGATCAATTAGCAACTTCAAATAGCAATTGAGCACTATAGTGGTTAAGTCCCATCGGTAGCGCGTTGGTAAAATGTTGCATTGATTGGCAAGAGGTCTCATGTTTGAACCCCATGGAGGCTAGTTTAGCCCTTAACAAAAATTTAGTCAATCCTGGGTGGCACGTGGTAGCCCTTTGATTGGGCCACGTGGCACCCTTTCATAGGTCCACATAGAATAAAACACCTCCAATCAAATTTTGACCAGCTACCATCGAACCAGAGGATGCAAAGTGTCAAAAAATGGTTAGCCCGTGCCTACATAGTCACTTTGTTGAATCAACTGTACAGTCACCCAGTCCGCTGCCTAGTCATCGGACCTGCTAAAATTTTAACTATTGGGCCAAATGGTCATCACGCGATATATCGAGCATACAGTGTCGGATTGAGGTGAAATGAATGTCGTTGGATTCAAAACGATGAGCACTTCGAGTTGGCGCCAATTTGAATACTTTATGGGCACTTTCATTTTTGAGCTAAAATTTGATCACCTGATTAGGAACCTGAGAAGATAGAGTTTGAGCTAAATGAGGAAGAATCAGACTCTAGCAAAACGAGAATCAAAAGATGAAGAGCCACAAAATCCAGCTATGAGAAGATCAGTTCGAGAAAGAAGGCAGCCAAAAAGGTATAGTCCATTTGCTTTCTATTCAAATTTTGCTTTATCTATTACTGATGATGATCCTAGAACTATCAGGAAGGTAGTAGATTCATAGGATTAATAACTTTGGAAAGAGGCCATGGTTGATGAAATGAAATCTTTGGACAAAAAATTTTAGGTGTGTGTTACATTCTTTCTACGACTAGCCCCACGCGGGAAGCTGGGGTTTAGAGGGGGGCAGCATCTCCCCCTTTGTTGCACTGGACGTAGCAGGGGACCGATAGCGCCCCCTTCATTGTGCAGGGTGCACTGGGGGGGGCATAGGGGGGTAGAAGCCCCACCTTTGTTTCACCAGGCACAGTGGGGGGGAGCAGCAACACCACCACCCCCCCCCCCGGGTTTGAGGGGGGCGATGGCCCCCTTCTCCCGTCCCTCTACAGGGTCAAAGGCAACACCCCAAGAGAAAAAAAAAAATTGGACCCTATATTTGGTGGGCGAACCTACCTATGGTTTTGGGCATGATGATTTTTTGCCCATGGTATTTTGTAGATTCGGTCAAGGAAACTATGGCTATATTTTAATCATAGGTTAATGGATTAGGGTTTAAGAATGCTTCGGCATGTATATATATGTATTGTAACATTAAAAAGAATATAATAAAAAATCAATCTGGTAGTCTTGGTTTTTGGATCCAAGGGAAATCTGTGTATTTGTTTTATATTCTCGGCATTGTTTATTTTTTGAATATTTTTAGAATTATTATACAAGTAATTTTTGTACATGGTTAAAACCTACAAAAATGAGGCTTGGGATCTAGTGGAGTTTCCGACTAGAAGGAAACCCATTGGAAGCAAATAGATGTTTAAGAAGAAGATGAATGCAGAAGGAAAGGTGGAGAAATACAAATCTTGTTCGGTAGCAAAATGTTATTTCCAGGTGCCGGGAATTGATTTTGGTGATATTTTTCTATTGTTGCCAAGGTAGCTTCTATTAGATTACTTTTCTTTGTTGTTTTTGCTTTTAATTTTGAGGTTAAAAAAATCGATGTGAAGACAGTATTTCTTCACAGGGATCTCGAAGAAGAGATCTACATGAAGCAACCTGAAGACTTTGCCGTGAAGGGAAAGAAAGAACTAGTATGCAAGTTAAAAAAGTCTTTGTATGGGTTAAAACAATCACCAAGGATGTGGTATCAGAAATTTGATGCATTTATATGGGGACTTGGCTTCGCCATAAGCAAAGCGGATTATTGTGTGTATTTTCAATTAATTGGTGACCGTGTTATTTATCTGGTCTTGTATGTGGATGATATGTTGTTGATTGGTAATGACAAAGAAATTATCCAGGATTTGAAGACCCAATTGTCCTCCAAATTTGACATGAAAGATCTTTGTGTTGAATACTATATTTTGGGCATGGAGATTAAACGAGATCGAGCAAAGAGGAAGCTCTGGTTAAACCAGAGGAAGTATGTCGAGACAATACTGCAAAGGTTTAATATGTAAGATAGTAAGCCGGTGAAGGTTCATATTCATGTAGGTGTAATCTATTGAACAATGTCCCAAAGCACAAGAAGAGGAAGAGGACATGTCCCATGTTCCATACGCAAGTGCACTCGGTAGCATGATGTATATAATGGTTTGTACTATACTAGACATTACACATGCAGTGGGAGTATTGAGCAAGTTTATGTCAAAACCAGGGAAGAAGCATTGGACAGTAGTGGAGCGGGTTTTCAAGTATTTGTGTGGCACTAGTGATTATGGTATGTGCTACCAAAGAAGACCAGGATTGGACAGAGCTTTAGACATCCATGGCTTTGTTGATGCACACTGGGTTGGAGATTTGGATCGGAGAAGATCGACAAGTGGGTATATGTTTAACCTATTTGGAGGTGAAATCAATTGGATGAGAAAGAGACAGTATGTAGTAGCACTTTCAACTACAGAGGCAGAATACATGGCAACCACTCATGCAAGAAATGAAGCAGTTTGGTTGTAGATATTTTGTTCAAGTATGGGGTTAATACAGCGAGCTATAAGGATAGACTGTGATAGCCAAAGTCCAATTTTTTTGGCAAAGATACCTGTTTATCATTCAAAGACAAAGCACATTGATGTTCAATCTCACTTTGTGAGGGATATGATTGAAGACAAAAAGGTGTTGTTGGTAAAGATGTACACTTTGAAGAATTTTGTAGATTCATTGACGAAGTCTGTGAGCACTAAGAAGTTTTCTTGGTGTAGAGAAACAATAGGCGTTGCAGGGCTAGACCATTGACTAAGCTCTCTTGTGAGTCCCTGTGTGGAAAAGAAAACAAGCGGGAGAATGTTGGGTGTGTGTTATATTCTTTCCACGACTAGTTGCACGCGTGGGGGGGGTGATAGCTCACTCTGCTCGTTGCACAGGGCGGGCACAGGGGGCTCACAGGGGGCCAACTCCCCTTGTCAAGGGGTTTCAGGGGGCAATAGCCCCCTTATACGAGATCTGGGGCAGCGCCCCGAGAAAAATAATTTGGACCCTATATTAGATGGGCGGACCTACCTATGGTTTTGTTCATGGGTTTGGGCATGATGGTTTTCTTCCCGTGGTATTTTGTAGATGTGATCAAGGGAACTACGGTTATGCTCTAATCTAGGGTTAATGGATTGGGATTTATGAATGCTTCAGCATGTATATATGTATTGTAACATTGAAAGGAACATAATGAAAAATCAATCTCGTGGTCCTGGTTTCAGGATCCAAGGGAAAATATCTGTGTATTTATTTTGTGTTTCTCGCCATCGTATATTTTCAATTTTTGAAGAATTCATTTGTAGGTAATTTTTGTACACGGTTAAAACCTAATTTATGTGCAGGGTTAAAACCTACAAGAGTTTTTCCATATCTTCTCTCCCATGTGGTGATTTCTACTCAAATTCACCTCTTTTTACACTATTATGCAAACAATATTCTCCAACATTTTGAGTTATTCTCTACCAAGTTTCCTAAATCCATGCCTAGTAAGTTTTTCTTCTTGACATCCTTCTTATGGTTCTTTGGATTTACTCTAGATGTATCTTCCAAAACTTATTTTTAGTGTGACCATCAATATTACAATGGTTGAAGTGGTTGTTTGGATCCTTGCATTGATTTGTAGTGGATGACTTTTTCTTATTTTTCTCATTTCTACTTCTTCCCCTCCTTGGAAGCATCTTGGTGGTTTTTCTATTTAGAAACAATTGGTTATCCGTTCTTATGGTCTATGTTCTCCAAGTATTGCTTTCACATAGGCCTCATCAATAATCTTACGTTTAAATAGAATTACTTGCTTCCATAGATGGTGTGTAAACCCCTCTGATACTTGAGGAGTATGTCTTGGTTCTTAAGAGATATACCCAACATAATCATCATTTTCTTGAAGTCTATGGTGTACACTTGCACACTCCACCCTTGCCTCTACTTGAAGTGATGCCAACAAATGCATTGGTCATCCACATAAATCATATGATAGAAATGGGGCTAAGTTGATGAAGGTTATAAAGTCCTCCTACTTAGTTACTAGTGGATCACCCTCCAACCTAAGTGTCTTTGTGTGGCTTTCCAACCAGGTTAGGGCATGGCCCCCTAGTTTCAATCAAGCAAATGAAATTTTATGTTCCTATCTCAGCTTAGGATTTGAGCTTGGTGTCTACTCTTGCTTCCTTTTAAAAAAAAGGTTGTGAACGAGTGATAGGATTGGAATGTGGTTGTTCTTTCTTAGGCTCTTTTTCCAACTCCTTTTGTAGGTCTTCACTATCTCATGATTTCTCATGCAATACATCCCCAAAAGGTCTAAACTTTTCCACTATAGCCACCATGAGGAGGGCCATCTTGTGAGAGATATCAATGACTTGTTCTTCTAACCTCGCTTTTCTCTTTTGCTACATCCCAAGGGATTCTTTGACTAGACTCATCCATCATGTCTAGGGCTCTCCAACTTTCTTAAGCCAAATCCTAGATCCGGTAACTTGCCACAAAAACCCCAAATAAAATTGCTCTAATACCAATATGATTTGTACATTGTAGTGAATATTCCACTAGAATAGTTTTTCACAATAGATATTGTAATATGATGAAATATTCTATTATGCAATTCATTTCCTATATCTGAAATGTATTACCACTAGGTTAATGCTTTAATTTATAGAAAACTATTCTAAAAATTAAAGAACAAAAAAATCAACACTTTATCCACACAAATGAATACAAAATGGAACTTGGGAAACCTGATACGAGAGAAAAATTGGTTAAAAGGTGAGGCTTTTGCTCTTCTATATCTTCAGTTATGAAAATGCAAGTACAAAGAAAGGAGTACTTGCTATGGAGTTGACATTGTAGGAATGATTGATACAAAATCTTGTCTTCTCTGTGAGGCTCTCAAATCCCACTCCTAACGTGATTTCTACATTGCAATGAACATTCCATTAGAATAGTTTTTCAAAATAGAACTTGTGATATGATGAAATATTTTACCATGCAATTAGTTTCCTAGATCTCTAATATATTATCACTAGTTTAATGCTTAAATATATAGAAATAACTAAAATCTAAAAATGAAAAAACAAGAAAATCAATATATCATCCACACAAACGAACAAAAAATGTAATTTGGGAAACTTGATTAGAGAGAAAACTAGCTAGAAGGTGAGGCTTATGCTCTACTATCTTTTCTTCAGTTATGAAAATGCAAGTACAAAGAAAAGGGCACTCACAATGGAGTTGACATCATGACCTAGATGATTGATACAAAATCGTTTGCCTTCTCTATTAGGCTCTCAAATCCCACTCCTAAATGCTTTCCTCAACTTTGGAATAAGTAAAATGATAAAAGAATGGAATCTCTTCTCTTGATAGTGACCTAGCATTTAGAATAGCCTAATTAGTTGTCTAAGAGTAGGGTTAAGGGATTTGCATACTTCATCCATCAATGTTATGATTTGGTAACTATTAGAATCTTTTTGAAATTCCACACGTGACAAGCCCCACGTGTGTGAGTAATGAGGACTAACATGGCATCCACTCAATACCATTACAGTCAACAAGGTAAGTCAACTTGCAAGAAGCATAACTTTCACATATAAGCTCTAATTAAGATGATTTTTGAATCATTGGAAAGCTCTCAATGTGTAGAATAATGTCAAGAAGACAAAAGATGTGCTTGAAAAGTTTTGACTCCAAAAGTGTCATCGAATGCCCAAATCTAACTCTAGAAGGTTGCAAACCTCAAATCTCTAAATTGAGACTTCCCACTAAAATGGCCCTTAAAGCCAATTCTTCCAATTTTCCGCCCAAAAAAAACACGATAAATAAAAATTTTATAATAATCTATTCTCGATTAAACAACCTTATTCACATATAGGATGCACGTCTCCTTCATGCTTTAATCTTCAAGCGTTAATTATTCCTAAGTTCATGCTTCTATAACTACCCTTGTAATTCCCACATTACATTTGCTTTTCATCTTTGCTCCCTCTATTGTCTTTTGTCCCTAGCAGCATTCTTTTTATAGAATTGGCCTTTGAAGGCCAACCAACAATATGATTGATTTCATCTTCCATGGCTTTGGCTTTTGAACATTTAATTCAAACTTCACAAAACTATTCTTTTGGTTAAAAAGTTCTATAGAAAGAAACTAATTTTAACATCCATTTTAAATTTCTTTCCCTTAATTATGAATTTTAAATTTCTTTCCCTTCATTATATTCATAATTGGATATGAAATCCATGGATTTTTTTTATTAGTGGTAAAAACCACTAATTGTATGCAATGCTATATAATAACCACAATACTTGTTTTCTTAATTAATTGATGATTCAATATTTGTGCGTATATGAAATGTCTTAATGATTGCACATCAAATTCGATGCAATTTAATAAATAGTCAATATTCAAAGTAGAATTGTTATTTTTATAGCACCACAACAAATAATTCTAATTATTGATTGAAATAATGTCTACAAATGTATATATATAACAAAAAAAAACATACTTTTTATTGCAAACCAAAGAATTAATAGGCATTATACAACCACTTGAACTAAACCCAATTGACTAGAGTTGCAATATATATATAGATGGGAGGGGGGGAGTTCCCTCCTCTTCCTTAGAGAATGATGGCAACTATCGACCACCAATAGTTGTTGGTGCTCTTTTTATCATGGTGCACATTTGGTAGGCCCTAAATCCCTTATGAGACGATGTCGCTAGCATTGACACACATCATATAGGACAATTTTTGCAAAATTAATATTGGACTAACCACCCTTAACCCAATTAATCACTCATTTCAATGAAAACAAACAACCACATACAAAAGGCATTCACTTATCAAATAGGTTCACGTTGATGATGGATGCATGTGTTGATTCAAAGATGAGTGCACAATAAATATGGAAATCATGAAAGCTCTAGAATATTGCAATTTTTTAGGAGTTTGTTTCATGTTGGTGGCACATCATTCATTCATCTTTAGAGTCCTAGATAGGTGCTACTAGATCTTAGCATTCCCATTTGTCATGATCTAGGTTCACAAAGAAGGATTCCAAAATTTTTTTGCTAAACTTCTTCCTCCTCAACTTGATCAACCTATTGTACATGACACTAAGGGATGGATTGGCAATGTTCTTAATCAAGAGGCATTGCGATAGTGGAACTTTGTAATTAAAATGTGGTTCCTCACTAATCAAAGAGGAATCCTTGCTAGTCAATTGGTGATCATCCTTTGCACCATCCCACCAAGTAGATTTTTGTTCAAAAGAAATTCCATTTAGCAAAGGTTAAGAGTGTTTTGTTTCCCCTTGGTTGTGCAAGTTTAGGCTTTCAACAAGAATGCCCAACCACAACACAAAATCTACAACAAAAGATGGCATGCTCATAATATAACTTTTATTTCCAAACATATTCACCTATATTCAGTTGGATTTCTTCAAGATGGCCTTCAACACACAATATTGCAAAAGGCATGCACTGTGTTTCCATTGCTCCACAAGTATGTTGATGAAATTCACAAATTCTATTTCCAATCCAAGAGTTCTGAAGAGGCCAAATTTGTATGGAGGAATTAGTGAATTTTATCTATAGTGGGACTAATGGTAAACAATGTAAGATAAGGTCAAGAGTAGGATACCAAAGCTTCATGCAAAGACCAATCAACCCTAAAACCAAGGGTCAAAGTGAGAAAGTCTATTTGATTTTCTATATTAAATTTTGCAATGAAACCCCAAGCATGCAAATTGATATGTGACACCTCTAATAGAAGGAACTTCTAACTTCAAAAAGACACAATCGTGCAAATTACTAATCGAGGTAACAAGCAAACAAACTAACAAATTAGTCCATGCTTTTCATGAAAATTAAATTGGTACCTTGACTTGGTCAAAGCAACAACGAGAATAGAGACAACCTTATCCACCAATACACAACAAAGCAAATGCTACGCAGAACCATAAAAAACCCAATGCCAAATAGGCCACCTTACATGAGAACATTGAAGGGCAACATTAGTACAACCACAAAGCAAACAAATCCATGCATATTAAAATCCCCAACTATCGATTTCGACAATTATGGGGTTAGTTATTGCTACAAATAATATTGAAGCAATGCACAATTTCGTGGCATACAAGGAAGGAACAAATCGCTATAGAGTAAAACAAAAAAAAAAAAAAAAAAAAAAAAAAAAAAATCAAACCAAAGAGAATTATTGTCATTGAAAAGATCAACACATGAAAAAACCATTTCCAATGAGATCTAAAAGACTCAAGAGCAAGAGCAATCTACAAGTAGTGAGAAATAGTGAGAAAGACAAATTAACAATTTCCAAAGAGAAAATCTAAAGAAATCGAAAGCAAGAGAAATCTGAAAATAGTGCAAATAGTAGGGAAGACAAATTGACCATTTGAACCAATGAGATAGATCTACAACCATGGGTGAAATCTTAACTGCTATAACCAAAATTATATCTATGTATTGTATCATGTACTTATTAAAAAATATTAAGCATGATAAAATTCAAAAATACATCATTTAATTTATTTTTTATCACTTACGTATTTTCAAACTTAATAATATAAATATTTATTTATTTTTTATTAATTAATGTTTACAAATAATATAAATATAACATAATATTTTCTTATTAGTTATTATTGATGGATTCCTCAACACTATCAAAATGTTGGATCACCTTTAAATATTTTTCAAGTCAAATAGAGATTTTATGGCATTGATTTAAAAAAAACACACACACACAAAGATTTCAAATTCTATTATATGATTATTGTTTTATATAGTGAAAATATTACAACATCGTGAATGTTCTGATACAAATTTGTAAATACCATTGACTTTTAAATATTGAAATGCAATTAATAGTTACTATGCCATAAAGTGTTCCCCTTTGAAAACAACTCTCATGCTTCCTTCTTGTCCTCTGTTTTCACCATTTGAACTTTTGTTAAACGATTAAATTTTGATGGGGCCGTAGAGCGTTCCCTTTTGAAAAAAACTCTCATGCTTCCATCTTGTCCTCTGTTTTCACTGTTTGAACTTGATAAAAAGTTTAGAGAATTCCAATGATTCAAATGTTGTGATCTACATATTAATTCATTTAATGAAGGTTACATTTATACTTGAAAACAATAACTGAAAACAGTTACAACTTGAAATGCCTAATTTATAACTAAATCCATAAACTAAATCTCTAACTATACAGAAATCCCGAAGGATTACAACATTTCCCCCCTTAAAGATCTAAATTTTTTGAACTTTCACATCCCAATGCTTTAGTAAATATAACTGCAATGTGTTCTGATGTTGGACAATGTGTCAGATGAAGTGTTTTGGCCTCTACATGATGTCGAATCAAATGATACTTGGTGTTGATATGTTTGGTTCGATCATGAAACTTTGGATTCTTGGCCAATTGAATTGCAGAAGAGTTGTCAACAAATAAAGGAGTTGAAGTTTTTTGTTTCTCCTGCAAATCTTCAAGTATTTCCCGAAGCCAAATGATTTCCTTAATGGCTTGAGCCGCTGCAACATATTTAGCTTCGGTGGTAGAATCAACAGATACAAATTGCTTGCGTGATCTCTAACTGATGGTTGCTGATCCAAGATTCATCAAATAGCCAGAAGTAGACTCCATTCTCTTTATCTCCATCGAAATCGGAATCTGAATAACCAGCGAGATGGAAGTCTAAAACTTTGGTATATTTGATGGCGTAAGTTTGGGTTCCATTTAAATATTTCAGTACTTTTTTTGCTGCTACCCAATGCCCCTCATAAGGATGATGCATAAATCTGGAAAGTATTCCTACAACAAATGTTATATCATGAAAAGTAATAGATAAATGAATCAAACTTCCAACAAGTTGCCTATACTTTGTTGGATCTTCAAATGATTTTTCTTCTTCTGAAGTAAGTTTCAAATTCTACTCCATTGGTGTAGCAATAGGATTACAATTCATCATACTATCTATGTTCAATAACTTACCAACATACTTCTTCTAAGAGATGAAAATATGTCGTGGTTTTTGATCAACTTCAATTCCAAGATAATAATGAAATAAACCTAAATCTATCATCAAAACCCTTTTTCAATTCCTTCTTAATAGATGATATATATTCATCATTGTTTCCTGTGATCATCAAATCATCAACATATACAACTAGATATACAACTAATCTTCCAACTTTCTTAACGAAAAGAGTTGCATCATCTAGGTCATAATGTTTATAATTTAACTTTAGAAGATGTTCAATTAGTTTCTCATATCATGCTCATGGCGCTTGTTTCAAGCCATACAAAGACTTCATTAGTTTGCAAACGTTTTGTTCTTTCCCTTTAACTGAAAAACCTTCTCGCTTAAACATGTAAACATCTTCTTTCAAATCTCCATTTAAAAAAGCAGTTTTGACATCCATATGATGAATTTTCCATTCTTTCCGAGCTGCAATAGCAAACAAAGATCTAACAGTGCCGCATTTAGCTGTAGAAGCTAATGTCTCTGTATAGTCAATACCCTCTTTCTGTGCATATCCCTTCGCTACAAGTCTTGCCTTGTGTTTGTCTAGTGAACCGTTAGCTTTAGACTTAGTTTTATAAATCCATTTGCAACAAATAGGTCGGACGCCAACAAGAGGATCCACCAGCGTCCATGTGCCATTTTTTATGAGAGAATCATATTTTTTTTGCATTGCATCTTTCCACTGATCATAACTAGTAGCTTCTTTAAAACAAGTAGGTTCACAATCCACAGAAAAGTTAAATTCACAATGAGAATAGTTATCTGAGGAACTTCCAGTCTTAAACTCATCATATTTCTTAGGAAATGTTCAAATACGAGATGATCTTCGCAAAGGTTGTGTAGGAAGTTGCTCATCTTCTTCATTTGTCTTAGTTCTTGTCATTTGTCTCTTTCAACTCTGTTGTCGTTTTTGTCCCTGTCATGTCTCTAGAAACACTTGCATCAACCAATTTCTCATCAATAGCAGAATTATCATCATTAAGAGAAGGAAACTCCACACACTGATCTAATATAAATATCCCCCCTTCAAGATGTGGAAGTATATTATCTAATTCATAATAAAACTCTCGAGGCACAAACTTTTCTATCTGATTAAGTTGTCTATCAACAGTGAGGGAATCTTTATCGGATTCAAAAAAAATTACATCTCTTGACAAAATAAATTTCTTGTTCTCTTCATCATATAATCGGTATGCCTTAGAAGTCATAGAATACCCTAAAAAAATACATTTTCTGCTCTGTTCACTCAACTTATTCCTCTGTTGTTTAGGAATCAAAACATAACAATGAGAACCGAAAACTCTGAAATTTTTAACAGCAAGAAGACGATTATACCACATTTCATATGGAGTTTTGTTATTAATGACAGAGGATGGGCACCGATTTCTAATATATGCTGCGCAAAGCACTGCTTCTCCCCAAAACATCAATTTTACATTCTTAAAAAACATCATTGACCTTACCATATTAAGCAATGTTCTGTTCATTCGTTCTGCAACACCGTTTTGTTGTGGATTATATGGTATTGTGGTCTGGTGTTTGATGCCATTCTCTTGCAAATATTTTTCAAAGACGTGAAGTATATTCTCCTCCATTATCAGTTCTTACAGTACCAATATTTAGTTGAGCATCATTTGTAATCAAGAGATATAAAATTTTAAACACATCAAAAACTTGTGATTTTTCCTTAAGCAGATAAACCCAACACATCCTCGAATAATCATCAATAAAAGTCAGTATGTATTTATTGCCATTCGTAGTTGGTACAGAGTGTATGAGACTTAATTTTCTTGTAGCTCGAGAAGTAGAATTCTGAAAAGATTGTTTGTGTTCTTACCCAATATACAATCATTACATGGGGTCAATTTTCTGGGAACTGTTGGAAGTCCTTTAATCCCCTGTTGTCTCAAAATTCTAATACTTTCATAATTAATATGACCAAAGCGTGCATGCCACAATAAAGAAGATGACAAAGCATCATTTTGTTGAACCAAATAATTTGTGTTCAATATAACAAAAGACACTTTTCAATTTCAACAATTTATCTTTTTCTACACCAGTCATTACAGTTTTATTGTCGGCTGCTCTTCAAATTTCCACTTTACCATCAAATATGTGGATGGAATGTCCCTGTTGTCTTATTTGTAAAAGAGAATAAATTTCTTTGGAACTGAGGAATGTAAAAAACATCATTCAAAGTATAATCAAAAAGTCCAAGAATTTTTAACTGAATAGAACCAATCCCCGATGGTTTGATTTGAAACTTATCAGTGAAATACACTACTCCATCAATGTTATCACTGAATTGTTCAAACAAATTTCTTCTCAAAGTCATATGCCAAGTGGCACCTGTGTCTAAAATCCAACTTTCATGCCATGAAGAAAAAGAGGTACTAAATATATCTTCCATATGAAAATTACAATGAGCAACAACATAATGTGCATTCTCAAAAAGATTGTCCTTTTTCTGGAATTAGATGATCTTTCTTTTCAAGAATTTGTTCTCTTCTTTCATTAATTTTCTCCTGCGGAATTCTACAATTTGTAGCTATATGTCCAATTTTACCACATCTAAAGCATTTTACAGCTGTTTTATCAAAAAAAAAATCTTTGTTTATCATTTTGTTGTCCATCTCCCTGAATATTTCTGCCCCCCCACCTCTAATTCTTCCTACCTCGACCTCTATACCCTTAATATTTCTTTCAGATTCTTCTCGAGGTTTTTGGTCTTTTTTTGAGCAAGACAAAGGGTTTCAGTGTTAAAATTATGTGATGTTTTTTTTTTGCCAAAAGCCTTCTCTCTTTCTACAATTTTCCCTACTAATTTATCAAAATTTAAATCTTTTAACTGCACACTAGCTTGGAGAGATTCCAAGTAGTGTGAATAACTAGGGTAAAGAGCTTTTATAAAGGCAGTGACTTGAAAATCAACTTTAACTCTAGTAGATTCAATTTCATGATTGATGGCTTTAATTTCAAAAACAAGTTTTAAAGGACCGTTGTCTTTCATTTCCAAATTAAGTAACTTCAACAATAACTGAATTATCTCCAATTCAAAATGTGAATCATAAAGCTTTTTTAGTTTTGTTATGACATCATATGTTGTTTTGTTATGACATCATATGTTGTTTTATTCTGAGCAATGTATCTACTTACCTCTTCTGAGACTGCAGTGGAAATTAAAGCATAAGCCTTTTTATCCTTACTTTGCCAGATTGATAATTGTTTCTCCTCATGAAGCTGATCTGGTGAATTCCCTTCTTTCCTTCACAAATTTCATCCCACAAATCATTAAAAATAAGTGCATTTTTAAACTTCTTGAACCATTCCTAGTAATTTTCCTTTCCAGACGGAACAAATCCCAATTAAAAATACCAAGGAGTTCATCTTTTTTCAAATAATAACAGAATTCTTAAAAAAATTGTTATGATTACAAGAACAAAATTCTTTTAAAAAATATCTGTTTCAATCATTACAGCATAAATTTCCTTTTTCCTTTTTTTACATATTTTCTGTATTAACTTGCAAGAACAAATAAAAATAAACAACCCAAACAAGAAAACAAACAAAAAAAAAACAAAAAAACCAACCTAAGAAAAAGAAAAACACAAAACAAAAGAAATAGAATTAAATTAAAATTTATTAAAAAAAAATACCAAGGGCTGTATATTAAAAACAACCAAAGCAAAGTCTCCACCAAGCATACCTCTACCAATGCTGCTGACTCCACCAATGTTGTTGTGCACATTACCAGGTCACGACTCTACCAACGCTGCTAACAATTAAATATTCAGGTCAGCAAGCACATCTTCTTTGCTGGTTTACAACAATGGAGGGTCTAGGGGTTCTAGTTCAATGGAGTTCGATCCAAGCTCTGATACCACTGATAAAAAGTCTGAATAATTCCATTGATTCAAATGTTGTGATCTATATCTTAATTCATTCAATGAAGGTCATATTCTTGGCACCAACAAAATTTTATGAAGATCTTTCAACCCTATCTTCTTCTCACCAACAAAATTGTATGAGCGGCTTTCAACCCTATCTTCTTCTCAAATCTACAAACCCTCAGCAAGCTACTCCTCTTTGCGCAATTGAAACTTGTTTGATACCAGTGGCTGCCATGGCCTGCGTTGCAAAATATCATCGTGTACCTGTTCAGTTAAATTAGTAAGTTGAGGTGAACCATATGTACCCAACACTGCCTACCTGTTCTTTTTCTGCCTTTGTAGTAGTGGATGACCAATCAGCTAGACTGATGGGAATCCCCATTAATAATATCTATAGTAGAATCTGAATCAGAATGATGGGTTTCCCTTAATTATAAAATTTTGTTTGATAATACAAAAGGCTAGCAGAGATAAAGACCCTCAGATCTATCTACTTACAGCCCCTCTGGCCATTTTCATCCGGGTTTCTACCATGTAAACATCCCTTTCTTAAAAACAATGGCGTGAAATCAGCTGATCTATCCATTTCATAATGCCTTCGGTAAAAAATTGTCAAATGCTTTGAAGTATATATGCGATCTAAGGTTTTTTTTTTTTGGCTGACTTTATATATTTCTACTAGCCATGATATGGGTTTGATGCAGAGGATTATGGTAGTATAAGCGTTGTATTCTCATTCCCCTTATCCTGGATTGTTCTGAGGAATAATATAGGGATTGTCAACCTGGTAACTGAATCCCTAGATGCTTGTGGGAAAGAAATTACTCTCCTTCCCACGAAAACAATGCACAGATTCTAGGTTAATGTAAGTCGAGGATTCTGTTTGTCTACTTCCTCTTCGTGAAAGCTGCTTTCAATTTAACTGAAATCATTCAATGTTTGTGCTGGAATCAAATTGAAAACCCTGAAACGTTTTCCTTGAGGGATTTTCAAGCAAAATTCATAGAGCAATGTACTAAAAATCAAATTTTGGAATGCAAACTTCCACTGACTAGTGTGGAAAGCCTTTATGCTTTTGTTGGGATTTTTATTATGCTTTGACATTAGTGGTGATGAGATCTTAGAACCCAAGTTTGGAAGTAGTGGCTAGGAAGGGCAGGTTGAGTGAACAGAAAGTCTGCTGAAATGAAAAGAGAATATCCATTGACATGCAGAACTGATGGTGAAAGCCACGTGTTGAACACCCTTGTTCATTACTTTCAGAAGCCTTGCTCACCAGTCTCTGATGATGCATACTGTTGTCTTGCAATGTATTATCTGGTACACACTTTTGTTTTGTTTGAATATAGAGGTGCCAAGACACTCAAGTCTCATAGCTGAACAGTTCCTGGGCTTGCTAATTCCATTGGTTCTTTTAAATTTGGATCAGATGTTATGTCCCTGGATGGAAGAGAACATCTCCAGTCTCTGATGATGCATACTGTTGTCTTGCAATGTATTATCTGGTACACACTTTTGTTTTGCTTGAATACAGAGGTGCCAAGACACTCATAGCTGAACAGTTTCTGGGCTTGCTAATTCCATTGGTTCTTTTAAATTTGGATCAGATGTTTATGTCCCTGGATGGAAGAGAACATCTGCAGACTGATGCCGACATGGGTGAAAGGGAATTCTGCTCCTGCTTCTCAGTGATTTCAGTCATTGAATTCTATCAAATCCTTCCCTCTAGGTAGGCCAGATAGCCATTTTAATACAGACATATTCTCTTCGATCCTCCCAGAATTTGACTCCCAGAGACTCCAGTTTCAATAGAGCAGATTATGTTTCTATGATGTCAAGCAAAGCAATGAGCCCCCTGCGATCAAATACAAATACAAACAATGACAATAGCAACAACAACAGCCCACATGTTTGTGATGCAAATTACCTTCATTCATCCCAAGGCCACATACCCATAACATCGAACTACCACGAAGATCATTACAGAGACCTTAATTCTGGGATTAGGACTACAAACACCAATTCAAACTGTAATGGAGGATTATGTCATGGATACAAGAGCTACATCATTACTTTAGAGCTCTTGGAAAATGGTTTACAGGGAGATTCGGTACACGGGAGTAGCAGAGAACAACAGCAACTACCTGGCAGCGGTCTCATCAATTCTGGCTGTAGGAGTTTGTGTAACGGAAATCATTTGGGAGTGAGTTTTTCACCTAATGTTGTGCCGTTGATCAATAGAATTCCGGATTCCAAAACTCTACTAAGATTGATGATGCTACCAAGGAATCGCATATGTTTGTTTGAAGTTCTAGCGGTTCCCCGGTGTCTGAAGAAGGTTTTCAATTGTTGGGTGGTAGCGATTTTAGCATGGGAGAGGTTTTCAATTAGATTCATTTTTACATCCTGCTTGGATACTACTTTTACAATATTTTCCTTGAAATGAATCAGATTCGTTTTTACATCCCACTTGGATACTAAAACAATATTTTCTATGAAAGGAATCAAATTTATTTTTATAAAAATGATGAAGTAAAATGAGTGAAGCGAGGTTAGAAGAATTTCCTCTAAGAGGTTTTGAAACTCCCAAATGACTTATGCACTAAAACTTCGAGTGAGTCGCTGAATAATTCTCAACTTTAATCACCTCATTTAGTTGTCAAGGATTGATTGGTTTGCAAGATGAGGAATATAGAGGACACTGTAGTGGGATTCCTCCTGCAGAATCTGTCTTACTGAGGGATACACTTTCCACTCATGCATGCTCAGCCTTACCATCATAAAATCAAAAAAAGATGTACAAGATCTACAACTTGTAAGGGAAAGGTATCTTCTATTTAACTCAGGCTACCTCTTTATAAAAGAGTACCTTTTCGTAACATGAGCGGCAAACATTCCAGAGTAAACGTATCTTCTATTTAACCCAGGCTACCTCTTTATGAAAGAGTACCTTTTGGTAACATGAGCGGCCAACATTCCAGAGCTGCAAGCACAACTGGACTAGAAGTTTAAATTTCAAATTTCAGAGTTTTTCTTAGAGAAACTTTCAATAAAATGGCATAATTTTTTTATTTTTTCTATGCTACTGCCTTAGAGCATTTTCTTTGCAAGGGTTTTTATTTTTTCTATGCTACTGTCTTAGAGCATTTTCTTTGCAAGATGTGGATGTGGTGCAATTAGAGCGTTTTCTTTGCAACATGTGGATGTGGTGCAATTGTTAGTTATAGAACTCTTTCTTTTAACCAACTCCTCGATCTTCTTTTCATACCATAATGCCTTCCCCTAAAGTAAATTGCATGTATTTACTCCAAAGTATTAAATTTTATAAGTTGGGCTCGGAGCATATAAGTTATTATTATGAAATTACACACCTGATAATAGAAGCCAAAATATGAAATTCAAACAGTAGCAAAATGAAGGCAAATAACATCATTTAACCAACAAAATCCTACTTGCAGAAATAAGAAAAAACAAACTCGAAATTAAATGGCCTTCTCCTCATAGATTTCAAGAAAAAGAATCCACAGAGATTATTTTCAGTTCATTCTCATTGGCATTGGATCATATTCCACAACATGGCAACTTCGATCCAAAATTTGAGATCTTACGCATGTTGAAGATAACTAAATGTTCTGCCTGCAACAAAAAAAGAGCGTTGTTATCAAGCCCACTTTCTGTTGCGTAACTCTACAGCTGAACCAATTGAAGCCGACACCACTGGACTCTATATTTCACCAAGAATCTTGGAGAAATGCTAAAACGGAAATGAACCTGAGGAAGCCTCAGTGTTGATGTACAGGCGTGTATTGAAAAATAATAATAATGTACAAGCACTGTATGGTCTGCCAATTTACTTGTGCTTCATAGGCGACGCTGAGCTTGCCAACAACACTGACTGAGATTGCGACTGAGACTGAGACTGGCTCAGTACAGAATCTGAGGTGAGATGGACAGAGCTTTGGGAAGGAGGATACAAACTCCCAGCAACAACAGAGTCACTTACTAGCCCTGGGTCGTCAAAGTTGAGTCTCCCACTGACACGCCGGCTTCTTACACAGTAAGAAACAAAAACCAGTAGGTTATTATTAAAATATATAAGGCAATATATCAAAATCGAAGCTTACGAAATGACAGATTGTTTTTCAGACAAACCTGTTCAGGCGATTATTGATAGCTGTCAAATCTTTTGATGGGCTTTGATATGCACGAGTACTTTCTCCCACACAGGCGTAATAACTTTTTGAATTGTGTGAATTGAGATTCTCCATCTACAGAAAGAAGCAAGAAAACATTTGTCATCAATTTCGACATTGAAAAGTATCTTCAAAATCTCCTCTGTACAAACAGAAACAAAACATGGGAAGAAATGAATAAATCCAAAAAAAGACAACCATAAACATCTTAACATTACGATATCAGAAATTCGTTTTGCCTCCCTTGTTATTTGAAAGGAATAAAGGTTGCATAAGCCAAATATAACGAGCATTTTCAAACACCAGTGATGCCTTCTGCAAACAAGAACAAATACCTTGGCAGAGCGAAGTGGTGAAACATAGACGTTATGGGTCGCAGATACTTTTCTAGGAGACATATCAGGAAGCCTCTGAAATGGTGATGATCCAGGCGATCCAGGAGATGGGCCTGATCAAAGAATCACGTGATGTTCTAGTTAAAATTCAGCTAATGCAGTTATTCTTCACAGCAGAGTTCTTGAAGTAGTCATGAAATGAAACGCATCCATACCATCACTTTTTTCTGTATCTTCAGACCCATGGCTCTGTTCTACAGCAGACTCGCTGGGAGCAAACTTCACCAACAATGGCTTGACAGCAGGTATAAATACTCTATTGTAAAATGCAATAATATCCACTGTCTCATGCCCTAATTTCTGTTCAACGGGAGATCAGATTTGAATAAATAAGTATTTCTTAACTGACATGAGAAATAACTAGCCAAACAAGGGTAAGACAACAAAGGTTGAAAAGAAATAATATGAATAAATAAGTATTTCTTAACTGACATGAGAAATAACTAGCCAAACAAGGGTAAGAAAAGAAATAATGTACCCCGTATCGCCTCGATTCAACAAAGACATTACGAAACACTTGAGGTTTGCACTGAGGTTGCTTCCTGTAGTTATTAATAATCTCCCGAAATGTCAAGTTCATTTGTTGGATCTGCAAAAGAGCTCACAACAGATTAAACTGGTTGTTGATCTGCAAATTCAGAAATTTACCAGTGCAATTTATATTTCAATTGCAAGTAGAACTGACCTTTGCAATTCCATAGAAGCTACAAAGGATGACTTGGTCAATATGTCTATTGAAAAATATACCCGTCTGCTCTCTAAGTACAAGGTTTAGAAGCCGATAAACTTGTTCCATAGCAAGATTGGGTTGCTGAAGTCTATCGGACAAGCATTTGATTCTAATGGCAGCTAACTTAAGAACCTACACAATCAATTATATTCACATGAGTTAACATCAGTAAAACCTATAGAATGTGGATTCAATATCATTTGTTTACATAAAGCCAAGACAGAAATGAACAAAAAGATCAGATGGTGGTGCCAACATACCTTTTGGCAAAATACATATATTGTCGTGTCTGCACAAGTCTCACCACCTCCATAAGGATTTGGCCGTGTAGGACTAAAAACACGCCAAAAAATTGGAAGCAAAAGGTTAGAGACCAAAACAACAAAAACAATATTAGACTATTGCTTATTATCCAAAGTAATATTCTTGAGAACAGAACCACCTCGCAAAAGCTGATTGTAAAGGAGGCTGTTGTCTTGATTTTCCAGGGAAAGCTGAAAAGGCTGACGATCGCTCCTTCACTGGAGGAACAAAGCTATTCTGCTCTCCCATAACTCCAGTTGTCTCATTGGAAACTACAGTACTAGCAAGCCTCTGAGGAGAAGATGGGGTATCAACATTCGGATCTGCAGTATAGCATTTGTCAAGTAACACCTAGTTAGGTGAAAGAATGCATATGGGTTTTTAAGTCGGATAGACTGTAAAGATGTTTTGTGCTTCCTGCCACTTCTAGCGACTTTACAACATCTCTTTCCACTTGAAGAGAAACTGTTACTACAAAATTGGTTGAAACTACTGAATAAGTCCAAACTCTTCCCCACAAGACGAATCACTAAAGAATAGCAGCCTCTAATTTGAAATTACATGTTTGCCAACGATCCATTGCATAGTCATAAAACATGTTTAAAAAAAAATTAATTGAAAAAGCATGGACATTGAAGTACAGCAAAAATACAACATTTATAAAAATACAAAAAGCACGCAAAAACAACAGTGGCATACATGTAAGGAGAAATGCAAAGTAATTCAGATAATTGAAAAAAGGAAAGGCAGTATCAGGGATTTCATTCATAGAAGACTTGAAAAGATCTCAACTTTTTCAGCAAAAATGTGGACTTGCCTCCTTCATAATCATATCTTTGAGTTGGGAGTACTCCTATGGCATATATTAGTCTGGCACCAAATTGAATACAGAAAATATATTTTTTTGGAAACTCGGGAGTATTTTGTAACTATTAACCACTATTTGAAAACCTCTAGCTATTTATATAACATAATATACTCGTAAGTGTCAATCCTACAGAGATGCTTGGAAATGCAGTCACAATAAGATGCAGTTTCAATATATGTTTCAGTAAAACAAGCATACTATCTTAGATAACACAAAAAAAATGTTATCCAAAAACCAAAAAAACAAATAACACAAATGGTGAAATAGAAACAAAAAGTGCAGCAAGATAGAAAGATACATTGCAACGATGTGTGAACAGATAATATTAATTACCTGATGAAGCCTCAGTTCTCTGAGGGATTGCAGTAGAGGCACCATAATGCATTGCAATGGCATCAAGCGAGGGCATTGGATCTGCTAATAGACCTAAACGATTGATTTCTGCCGAAAGACTGGGCTTTGCTACAATCAAGGAATTGTACATCGAGGAGCCTTTCTCCCATGCCATGGATTCAAGTATTCTTTCCTCTAAACTGTTCAGATGTCGTTTTAACTCTCTTGGAAGAGTTTCCTCGTGCCTTACAAAACTCTCTATTACCTTGCTCAAATCAAATGCAGTTATCCCAGATCGCTCAAGAACTGCAGGAAACATCATTGTAACTGTCTTATGAGTTGCTAAAACAAGCTCTGAAGAGCAAGCAAGCATGCACCTATGGAACCTTTCATTAGTCAACAGAGAAGTCAAGTTACGGCTTCGCAATCTGTTCGACTCTGCTCTGCACATGGCAGCCAAAACCCTGTAATACAGCTTTAATGCTTCCATCCTACGCTGTTCTGCCCATATGCTATCCATCAAGGATGCACTCTGGAGACTTCCAGCAACACATCTTTCCCCAGGTGAACTACTAGGAAAAATTGCTTCTAGTATTATTCTTGCTCGGTGACTTACATCTGCGGTAATGTCCCTGTCACATGATGAAAGAAAATGCCCAAGCTCTGAAGAAGGTTTTGGAGGAAGTGGAGCTATAACAGTTCGAAGCCACTTTGCAGTTGTCATTGCTGTGCTCACTGGTGTAGGGGGTGGCATCTTAGTACTGGCAGTGGCAGAGCTCTCTTTCACAGGGGATGCAACAGGCGAGCCTCGTGGAGATGGTGGACTTGTTATTGTCTTTGTAGGTGAGGAAATACTATCAAATTTTCTCTGCAGAGTTTGAAATCAATATGTGATTATTCTTATCAGACAGCTAACTGCATACAAACTACAAAACTCCTGAAATAGTAAATATATACCATTTAAAGAATCTAAAATGCATATTTTAAAGTTGCCCTGCAAGGGAACGAGTACAGACCACGTTCACAGCATGCTAAAAACAAAACTATTTAAAAAGCCATGTGCCAATCTTGAGGTGTGGCAAAGACATGGCACTGCAACAAAGTACGGGAAATATCAAGATAACATACAAATAAAGGTAAATCTAAAAGCAAAATATTTAAACTTGACAAAAAAAGAAATGATACATGAAAACATAAAGGCTAAAAAATGACCACAAAAATTTGATACGCGAAAACATAAAGGCTAAAATATGACCACGGACTTGAATTGAGACTCAAAGCCGCATATAAACTTCCTCTGTTTCGTCCGAGGTGTATTTGACAAGGCAAACAAAACAAAGGTAGAAAATCAACTCCTGAAGTTGCAATGAACAAAATTGGAAAGAAGACACAAGTTTTTCAAAAATGAACAGAAAAATATGATAATAGTCTCATGTATATAAAAAACTTCATGAAATTAATTTAGGGGCAAACAAAGACACAATAACTTAAACCATTTAGCTTTCACAGGGCCAAGAGCAAGCATTCTACTATAACATAATTATGCAGGGTTGATTAAGCATTCTACTATAGCATAATTATGCAGGGCTGATTAAATTATGAAAGAAATACTACTATAGAACGTGTACACATGGATGGATACCTACTATAGAATGAATACACAAAGGTTGGACATGTCTTACCTTCACTCCAGACACAGTGACAGAACCTCCCGAGTTGCTTGCTGAACCAAACAAACTATCCTCTTCATTCACAAACATCCGCTCGTCAAGTTCCCCTCTATCATATATTGCATCTTCATAATCTTTTTCTAGGATTTGAATGCTTGATACAAGTGAACTCTCTTCCATGAGACCCTCAAAATAGGAGAAAGTGTCTGAAAGATTGAACCCAGATTATATTTCATTCATCTCTGAATAGGCATTCTATTACATGATGAAAAATAAAGCAGGGAATAAATCACAACCTGTGTCAATATCCTTTAACTCTTCTGCTTGGCAATCTGACGCTGGACGTGGGGTTTTATTCAAAATTTCAACAATTAAGTTATTGGCCACTTTAATTGTTTCTAGCAAGTCAACTTCTGATGCATGAAAGATATTGCTTAGAGAAGATATAAGATCAACTCCCTTGTCGCATTTCCTAACTGAATTAAAGCATATGTTAGTAATTGGATTGCCAGAGATCAGCCAAACAATCCAAAAAATAAATAAATAAAAAGCTGATCAAACCAACAGGAGATTACCAAAGCGTGTAGAGTCATCAAGAGAAAACCTCCTGTAACGGATGGGAACATGCAAAATCAGAATAGCCTGCAATAGAGATCTTGCCCCAATTAGCACATTATGATGAAGACTCGAAGTCTAACTAGCAAAACAAACATCTGTTCACAAAAATTAACTAAACCTAATTGCTTCATCATTCTGCAACTAACCAGAATCGACACCAATCCATTTGTGCAAGTAACCATGTCTTTAAATCGGCTAAAAACATGGATTCTAAGTGCCAAGAACAACATCCAACCAAATCGGAGATAGGCTGACACAGGCCCACAGCCATTTGCTACCGCTGACAAACTCTTATCCTGAAGGTCATTCCCTGACAAAAAGAAGTCCTGGTACGCACGTTTAAAGTGCCTGATATCATGATGAGAAGATTTGAAAAAAGTGATCAACATAACCATTGCTAAACATTCTCATTCAAGGGTAAAACTCAGCACAAAAGAACATTTAAAACAAACAAATTCAAGCATGAATAAATACCAGCCTAGAAATAATAGGAATGCAAAGGAAAAACTCAATGTGTATTAAATGAAGAGTGTTAATTCAAAATTTATTTGATTCAAACCAGTGTTGCAAACATCCTAATTTTAACACGAAAAAATCGTGAGATCGTGAAATTTTTTTGGCCTCATAGATTTTTGCCGACTTTTACCAATATTTTGATGGTATCTTAATTTTGCCAATGTTTGCCAAAATGCAGCCGAATTTTACCAATATTTTCTCGATATTTACGATTTTTGGTTTTCTGGACCCTTGCCGATTTTATACCGATGCCAATGTTTGCAACATTCAAACACTTTAACTGCAACTACTATAGCCTAGTATGACTTGTAAATGTAAATGGTTAAAGAATCCTCATCTGAAACCAAAAGAAAATAGCACTTGAGTTGATTGACAATAAGATCTAATGGGAGAAGAGGCTTCCAACTTAAGATGGGAGGACTGAGTATCGCAATCAGCGCCTACTCATGCCACCAAATGGTAACCTTCAAAATGTCCTTCGGCTGCTCTGTTGAACAATCCTCCACCTGCAAATAGTTTCTGATGCTGAACACAGGACTTCTTAGCAGCTTCAGACATCCATCATTACCCACACATACTAATCAGCATGATAATTTTAACAGTAAACATGTTCTTGATGAAGAATTTAGCTCTCACGTACTTGATATAGTTAGCAAATAGCAATCTTATAAGGTTCCAATCATTTTTGAACACATACAGACACTTCCCTTGCACTTCTTTTAAATGATTAATGTTTTTTGCATTACAAAACCTCAAATTGCCGTTGTTGTCCATGAAGTGGAACGTGGAAGTAATATGAAGCAACAAGAACATTTAAAATGTATCACATGAACCAACAAATTAAGAATTACTGTTATATATCTACCAACCTTAAAATTACTTTACTGTCACCATGGCACTCCCACCACATTTAAATGTGTTTACATGGGTAGCTTCTTCTTAACTGTCATACGCATTCTCAAAGCATGTCATAAATGCAATTATTTGTTGTCACAAAATGTAAGCTCCTTCCCATGTCAAGCCTTGAAATCTCAAAAGTATTGTCAAGCCTATAATGCATAGATCTGTGTTGAATCTGTTCTCCTTCTTCTTCCAAATTTGAAGTGGCCAAGCTATATTTTCACATAAACATGGCATGAAACCTTCTTTCGTCTCTGAAGTGTTTTAAAATGTCACCTCATTATATATCTAGACTTGCCATTTACTCCAATATTATGCTGGCATGGCCCTCAAAAAACTCAAATTCATCATCATATATTTAACTTGCAAAAGGTCTGCTCTATAGAAAACCTCGTGAACTTGCAGTTTGATTTTCACATGTATGTATCAAACAAAGGAGAAGCCCTCTTAAATCAAGTAAAACTTAATCTTATGCTACTTGCAGCACGAAATAACAGGGCTATGAATACAGAAAAAACGCAAACATGAGGCATTCAAACTAAAAACAAAAACTAATTGCTACCAACATAATTTCCTCCAAGGTTTCCATAACTTCTCCCAAGGAAAATCGAATGACAGTTCTTCATGTATGAACCCCAACATACAAGGATTCAAATTTTGATAAGATTACATCTAATTCTAGTCCTATTGGCATCCAAGTCATTCACTCAGTGAAAGCCATTTCTTTCAAAGAACCTTTGATTTACAAATAAAATTATGTCCGCTTTGAAACTCTAACTCCACTACAAACGTGGCACTCAACGCAGATATTATCACTTACAAGACTGCAATATTCATGTACCCTTCAAAACTTAACACTACTCTAGTATCAATTTTTATGGAACACAAATTCAAATACAGTAGTTGTTTCAAATGTATATCATTCTAATGGAAGAAAGGAAGTGCTAGGCATAGTACTATGTCTTTTCTTTGAAGCAGAAGAAACTGATGGACTTTTACCGTTCACCCCACCTCCCAGAGGGGGGGTGATTGATTTAGAGAGCACAGGTCACCAGCCTCCACGACTCCTCTAAGAGAAGTCCGGGGGTGATTGATTTAGAGAGCACAGGTCACCAGCCTCCACGACTCCTCTAAGAGAAGTCGTGAGCAGCCAAACTGCTATCGAAAAATTGCAAATAGTCATAATAACCATGGATCCATGACAAATTAACTACTAATCTAGATTCACCTGAAATGAACAATAGCTATTTAAAGATAACACCAAATGGAGACTAAACAAGGAAAGAGGAAAGATATTAAAATCAATTCCAAAATCCAAGTATTCACACAAAAAATGAAGTGTAAAGGACACAAAAAACAGCAAAAACTTCTAATATGAAGGGGCTTCCATCCAATGGTTCTGAAAAATAGAGTCATACTTCACTTTCTAGACTATGGTGCAAATGAACTATATAAGAAAAAGATAAGTGCATACCTGCATAAAAAAGTCATGTGAACAAAATTTGCCTGAAGCTCTTTTGCCTGTTAACCAGCACAAAAATCAGTGAAGAAACATGATTGTGATTAAAAAGTTCTGCAGTAGGGAAAACTAAACATTGGGAATAGAATAATGGTAGACTTCAGATTACCTGAAGTTTTTTCTCCCAGTCATTGCCATAAAGCTTGTTCAAAATAGAGTCTGCCTTGATGAAAAACTGTGGCATTTCATTCAAGAAACTCGCAATCCTGCTCACAAAGGAAAACTAGGTGATCAGAATAAATGAACAAAAAACTAAACTCTTACAAAAGGGTTCTATGTTTAACATTACAATTATTAAACAAAAGACAGTTGGTACTTGATCTTTGAGACTTTTAATATCTGATAAAGAGTGAAACCCGTATGGTTATTCGCTTGGTTTCCTTTATTAACACTATTCCCACCGATCAGTCGCTTAACAGTATACAAGACAGCAGCAAACCAAAACCGCTCATGATCCTCTGGCTGATATCAAAAATTGCACATCAGTCAGAATATTTTGGGGTGATAAAAAGAGTTTGAAAATTTACAACACACCTAGTGCCTGTCAAACTATTGCTTAAAGCTTCTTAAAAAAAAAATGAAAACCATTGATTTCCCTTAATCTTGTCAACTTGAAAAGATACCACACTAACAAGCCCTTGTAGAAAAGAATAAAAAATATTACTTTTCATTAAATCCGAACTAGATTTATTTTTTAAATAGGAAAAAATTTGAGAAAAAATTTGCATGGAACAGCCTTAAGTATTAAGGAGGAGCAAGGACAATACATTCCCACTGTCAGGAGCTGCAATAATCGCAAATAGAATATGTTTGGTTTCTCTGAACAAACGCAGTGCTTCTTTCGTTGCCTCATCGTCCAGGGATAGACCGCTCTATTTACAAGAAAAAATGACATTATGACAATTTCCCAAACAAAGTAATAGAAAGCTTCATTTCAGCAAAAATATCCAGCATAATTCCCAAAAAAGTGGCGTTAGCATCTCTTTCAGAGTCCAAGTCCCACAGAGCTTCCTCCCGGGGCAAAGCAAAAAATTATTTACAAAACAAACCGTTACCTTACAGAAATTTAACAAACGAGCTTCCATGCCATCTACTTTTCGACTTGATCCGTTTGATATCTTTGAACGTTTAATGTCTCCCATTTCAACTGATCCCGGACTCATAACACAACTCTCTGCGCTTTTAAATGCACCTTGAAACCTCCCTTTGAATGATCATTCTACCTCAACCGCTTGCTGCAACAACATTTACATCATGCGAAATTACGCCTCGTCAAGTTATTTTTCGCTACAGAAATTTATCCAGGTGATCTGTAAAATAGAACATGTCAACGATAAGAGACATGATAAATAACTGCCACTCCTTCCTTTCCTTTCATTTTCCGTAAACCGACATTTACTACAAGGCAGGCTAAAAGCCTGGTAAACTAGCGTCCTGCTGCAAAATTCGTTGCTTTATAGTTCCATGACATAAAAAATGAATCTATCTTAAAGTTGCAGTTCTTTGTCAAAACTTAAGCTCCTGTGACATATGCTAATTGTTTCTACTAAATATACTAACAGGGGCGCCTAAATAAAACGAATCTAGCTATGCATTTACGAGATTTAAAACTCAAAATCACACATAGCTGAATTCACATCTAAAAACTTAAACTTCTATGGTATATGCCAATTGCTTCTGCTAAATTTACTAACAGGAACACCTAACAAAATGAATCTAGCCATGCTTTTACGAGATTTAAAACTCAGAATCCCGCACAGCTAAATTCACATCCAAAAACTTAAACAGAAAGGACTCGTACCTGAATTCGACATTCCACTGAGGGTTTTACCGTAATCTTCCAAATCTCGGACGAAAACGAACTCATCGAAACCGAATTTAATATCAATCGATGGCTCTCGATGTGTGGAATCTGATGACAGCTTGCAACAGCGATTAACGGCAAGATTTTAACAACAAATGGCACTCGTTAACCAGGGTTCTGAACTCGCGGAGTCCCAATGTGGTCTCCCCCTATTTCTTTTGCAGTGGGTTGTTATTCCTGTTTGTCATAAGCTGTTTACCTTGGGGCAATGATCTTGTCCTCGCGCGGGAAATCATACATACATCTGCATAACCATGCCATGCAAGCACACATACATACCATACCCATACTCAAATTCACCCTTGTGGAAATAAAATAAATATATGTATTTATAGTAAATCCTTACTGTTATTTAATTTTAACAAAAAAATGAAATTTTATTTATTATATATTTAAATTTACAAAATTAAAGTGAAATTTTATTTATCAAGATATTTAATTTAACAAGTTAGAATTTGATGTTAACCAGGTTTAGAAGAAATTAAATTCTTTGTAGGTGGGACTTTGTCTTTTAAATAAAAGGAATTATGTTATCTTAAATATTGCATTTTTAAATTCAAAGTAATTGTTATATTATCTTAAATATTGTATTTTTAAATTCAAAGTATTTCTTATAGAATAAGAATATAATTTATCAATTAAATTTGATGAGATTTATTTTATGGTTAACGATGAATATTATGAGATTTGTTTTTATTCGTAAAATGTGGTAAGATTTGTTTTTATTCGTAAAATGGTAAGATTTGTTTTTATTCGTAATTACTAAATACATGGTTGTATAGTTTTAAATGTTTAGTAGGTTGGAATATGAGCTTTTGAATTTAAAGTAATTTTGAATACAACCTGGTTGTATAACATTAAATATTTTGTATGTTGGGATTTGAGCACTTGAATTCAAGGCAATTTTGAATACAACTCATATCTCGATATCAGAGTATTTGATGCTATACAGTTAGGTATTTAGTGCTCGTCGTGATTTACAGATCAGACCCTTATCCAACATACAAGGCATTTAATCCTATGGAGATAGGTGCTTAGTGTATCCATGATTTACAATTAGGTATTTAGTGTTGTTAGGTGCTTAGTGCACCCATGATTTACAATTAGGTATTTAGTGCTCTAGTGGGTTACGGATCAAAATAAATTATGTATTGTTGTATTCAAAATTACTTTTGATTCAAAGACCCATATTCAACCGTTGTATAGCATTAAATATTATGAGCTTTGTTTTTATTCGTAAAATGGTAAGACTTGTTTTTATTCATAAAATGGTAATTACTAAATACATGGTTGTATAGTTTTAAATGTTTTGTAGGTTGGAATATGAGCTTTTGAATTTAAAGTAATTTTGAATACAACCTGGTTGTATAACATTAAATATTTTGTATGTTGGGATTTGAGCACTCGAATTCAAGGCAATTTTGAATACAACTCATATCTCGATATGAGAGTATTTGATGCAATACAGTTAGGTATTTAGTGCTCGTCGTGATTTACAGACCCGTATCCAACATACAAGGCATTTAATCATATGGAGATAGGTGCTTAATGTATCCATGATTTACAATGAGGTATTTAGTGTTGTTAGGTGCTTAGTGTACCCATGATTTACAATTAGGTATTTAGTGCTCTAGTGGGTTACGGATCAAAATAAATTATGTATTGTTGTATTCAAAATTACTTTTGATTCAAAGACCCATATTCAACCATTGTATAGCATTAAATATTATGAGATTTGTTTTTATTCGTAAAATGGTAAGATTTGTTTTTATTCGTAAAATTGTAATTACTAAATACATGGTTGTATAGTTTTAAATGTTTTGTAGGTTGGAATATGAGCTTTTGAATTTAAAGTAATTTTGAATACAACCTGGTTGTATAACATTAAATATTTTGTATGTTGGGATTTGAGCACTCGAATTCAAGGCAATTTTGAATACAACTCATATCTTGATATCAGAGTATTTGATGCTATACAGTTAGGTAGTTAGGTATTCAGTGCTCTTCGTGATTTACAGATCAGAACCCTTATCCAACATACAAGGCATTTAATCTTATGGAGATAGGTGCTTAGTGTATCCATGATTTACAATTAGGTATTTAGTGTTGTTAGGTGTTTAGTGTACCCATGATTTACAATTAGGTATTTATTGTTGGTAGTGGTTTAAGGATCAAAATAAATTATGTATTGTTGTATTCAAAATTACTTTTGATTCAAAGACCCATATTCAACCGTTGTACAGCATTAAATATTTTGTATGTTGGAATATGAGTCCTCAAATCCAAGGCAATTTTGAATACAACTCATACTTCGATGTGATAGTATTTGATGCTATACAGTTAGGTATTTAGTGCCTGTCGTGGTTGGTTTACAGATCAGACCCATATCCAACATAAAAGGCATTTAATCCAGACATTTAATCCTATGCAGTTAGGTGCTTAGTGTACCCATGATTTACAATTAGGTATTTAGTGCTTGTAGTGGGTTACGGATCATAATCCTATGCAGTTAGGTGCTTAGTGTACCCATGATGTACAATTAGGTATTTAGTGCTCGTAGTGGGTTACATATCCAACATAAAAGGCATTTAATCCAGGCATTTAATCCTATGCAGTTAGGTGCTTAGTGTACCCATGATTTACAATTAGGTATTTAGTGCTCGTAGTGGGTTACGGATCATAATCCTATGCAATTAGGTGCTTAGTGTACCCATGATTTACAATTAGGTATTTAGTGCTCGTAGTGGGTTACAGATCAAAATAAATTACGTATTGGTGTATTCAAAATTACTTTGGATTCAAATACCCATATTCAACATACAAATTATGTATTATTGTATTCAAAATTACTTTGGATTCAAATACCCATATTCAACATACAAAGCATTTAATCCTACGCAGTTAGGTGATTAGTGTAGGCCATCAGTTACGTGTCAAAACAAGTTATATTTAGGTGCTTAGCGTACATCATGATTTATTTACGGGTAAAACAAATGATGTTTTGAGGATGAAAATAAATCATGTATTGTTGTATTCAAAATTACTTTAAATTCAAAGACTCGTATCCAACATACAAGACATTTGATCCTATACAATTATGTGTTGAGTGTACACCATAATCTACAAATCAAAACAAATTATGTTTTGTTGTATTCAAAATTACATTGAATTTAAAGACCAATACCCAACATACTATGTACAAGACATTTAATACTATCATGTTGCTAGATGTTTAATACTTACTATAATTTACCGATCAAAAAAATTCATGTTAAAGATAATAATAATAAAAACGATATGTACTATTTTCAATACTTACTATAATTTACGGATCAAAAGAAATCATGTTAAAAATAATAATAAAAAACCGAAATGCACTATTTCAAATGCAGATTTCCACAATTGTAATATATATAAACGGTAATTAAAAAAAAAAAAAAAAAAAACCATTTACTAAAATCTTATAATATAATATAATATCTTCACAAATTTTAAATTAAATTTAAATCTAATATAATAAATATCTTCACAAATTTCAAATTTAAATTGTGTTATAATTATATTGAATTTCATTATATAATTGAATTTAATAAATCATAATAAAATAAATTATAATTAATTCATAATTATAAATAGCATCACAAAATAAATTTTATTTATATTATTTCAAATAAAAACAAAACACTTATTAAAAGAATCGATACTTTAAATTATAATTTATTAATTATTATTTAAGTTAAAGCCTACTAAGCATTATTTGAATGGATTATTCAGTTGAATATTTGGGCATATGACCCATCTTTTTCATATAGCTAGTCAGAGTGGTGTGAAAGTTAAGAAAGCACATTGCTTCTTATAATAATTTCTATGTGTGAGAAGGCTTTGTGGGTAAGACACTTGGGAGGCTGACATGTCACTCTATTGGGTATTTTCTATCTCCTTCCCAGGGAAGCATCATGACATATTAAAGTAGTTGGTCAGTGCATGTCTATTAAGTCAGTGAGGATGGATATGGTTGACCAATAACATGTCTTTGGTGTGTTTTTGTGTGAAGAGTCCTGGAGAAGATTTCTCACAACAAAATATTGTTGTTGCATGCCTTTTTCATACCACACACCTACTTTTTGTTTTGTTTTTATTTTTCATAAAGATAAATCAAAGCATAACATTTTTTCATAAAACTAGCATGCAAAGGAATAATATTATTTTGGGTTTGAATAAGTGTATCTTGCTATATTATTATTTTGGGTTTAAATCAAGTGTCTCAAATATCTTGCTTTATTGGAATTAAATGAGAAATTATTTCCTTTTTAAACCAAAGAATATATTATTTCCTTTTTTAATCTAAATGATATAATTCATGCAACCTTTTTATCTTTTCATTGTTATTTTGTAAAGAATATAATTTAAAAATGAATAATTTTATATTAATATATTCTCAAGATGAATATAAGAATATAATTAAAAATATATATATATATATATATATATATATATAATATATATATAAAATTTTTAATGAGAATATTCTCAGAAAATATAATTAAAAATATATATATATATATATAATTTTTAATGATATATTTCTCAATATGAATATTAATATTAATATATTTATTTGTGTTGTTATTTATTTTTATTTTGTAGAATTGGGATAATGGAAGTTATAAAAATGGTATATATAAGGATTAATGAGGTATGTAAATAAGTATATTTAATTCAAAAACATAATATAAGAGGAAATGATGAATTTGTATTTTATAAGATTAAAGAGGAATTTTCTATTTGTTTTTTTTGTGATTTTTAAATTTAGTTTTGTGATGTATCAATTTGTTTATGGAGGGAGTGGTATAATTCAAAGGAGATATAATAGGACGAGGGAATAGGGTATGGGTAACAATGTCTTTTACAGAGCATGTAAGATAGATATTGATAGAGCATTGTATTGGTGGTTGTATATATGTTCATTATTTGATTCCAACTAAGAAGTCATTCATTTTTGTAATAGTATAAGAGTTTTTTCATGTCGCAAATGTCTTTGATATGTTTTTGTGTTAAGGGGTTATTGTTATGCCATGTTATGAAACTCGAGCAAGGATCTCCAGTCTTATATATTGTTGTAGTTGGTCATATTTACAATGGCGCAATAACTGTAATAATTACTCTAACATAATGCCAAAGCTTGGAGAATGCATGTCGATCATTCGAAAATATATTTACAAGTGCTAAAAAGATGTTGCTCGACTATTTGATGAATTTTCAATCAACAAATCTGGGTTTCAATAAGAAAAGGGGTATTTTATGCATTCAAACAAAATCATCTCTAGGAACACTAAATTCATAGGAAGAGAGCTCATTACATCGAGAGGCACTCTATAGCCCAGTATGGTAGCGATGTTCTAAAACATTATGTAATGTAATGTTATGTTGACTCGATCAAATTATTAAGATAAGTTTAGTCATTTGATGACTTTACCGATGGCGATTTACAAGCATGCGGTATTTTTTTGGTATTTGCTATGATGAAGTCTATTTAAAGGCTTGAGGAAATCCGTTTTGGAATGCAAGAGTGCCACCTTAGATCCATCTTAACTCTAGATTTGATCCTTCTCAGTGCTTGGTAGATCCAATTTCAAGATGGATCTAGGCTGGTGTGGTATGTCTCCAATTCCAAGGTATGCAAGACTAAGAGGGGACCTTGATTATCCATTAAAGTTTGATATTCTCTAAAATGCAAAATAAGGAGGGGACCTTGGTTAGTCGTGAAATGTTGATCTTCTCTTTTTGACAATTGGGAAAAAAAAAAAAGGCACCTTGGCTAATTATGGCATTCAAAATGATTCTACCTATCCTTGGTGATATGTCTACATGGAGGGGTTTCAAACAAAGGTATGACCTCTTCTTTAGGCTTCCACTATTTCAACACCAGCAACTAAAAATAGCTTCTCACCTCCTTTGGATCCTAAGCATCCTTGGTCAAGGGCTCTATAGTGGAGAACTCAAAAGTTATTCCAAAGTTGAAGGTGGAAATATTTGTTGTTATTGAAACAATCAAATACAACTTAGACAACATTTAACATATTATCGCCAACTTTGCTACTCCTCTCAAATGGCTTACTATCAAATGGTACAAATAATTGATGGTGAACATTTTATCCATAGGCTCTTCACTATCATTTTTAATACTCTAAGAGAGTGGATATTAGTGAGGGAAACAAAGTTGTGGCTTTGGGGCAATGTTGGTATTTTCCTCGAACCATGGTTATTAGTGTTCAACCCTCCAAACATTTTTATCTCTATAATCCCAATGTAGTAAACAAAGGCAAAGCTCCCTATCTTTTTGTACCACATAATATATTTTAAAGAGAGTAAATATTTTCAATCAATTATTTCTCAAAGTTGACTTGAGACATGTTAATAAGGGAATCATTACCTTTATTAACATCATGTAGAGGTGGACCTAAGTGAAGGCCTGCCTCAACACATCATGGTACAAATGTGGGGACTATCGATGATATGAGGTCTTGGATAATGCAAATGTAGTTTTGTAATATAAGATACGTGAATAAATGGGGCATTTAAAGGATTCTTATCCAACAACCCTGTTGTCTTCACATTAAAAAAAGAAAAAAGAAAAAAAAAAGAGCAATAAACCTAAAGGATGGTAACTCGCGGAGAAGAAACCTTTAAAAGTAAATAAAAAAACATGTGTAAATGACATTTGTTGCATCAACTAAAGTGTCAAATCCCCCTCTTGAAGGTTGTGATGTGGATATAGATTGTCAGTGTCTCCCCTTTATTGCAAGAGTAGTTATTATCCTCCCCACCCGAGTTCTAGTCCCACCGAGATTGACATGCTCGCTCCTTAAGAGCAATTTCTACATGAAAGATAATTAGCTCACCTAAACACGAGTGGGTTTTCTGTGGATATAACTAGTATCTATCTCTGGTACACTTAACAAAAAATTAAATTGTTTCTACTCAGTTTAGAAGATACAAGGTGTCCAAAGTCAAGAAAAATTCATTAATTACAAAAGCTTTCATTGAATACAAAAAAAATGAAAGGCTAACTTTTCTTTAAGTTCGCAACTAGACAGTTAAAAAACACAACATATCTTTTAGGAGTAGTAAAAATAGGCAGATAAAAAGTCGACCATAGTAAAGTATTGTAATTTTAAACTTAGAGTAAAAAGAATGTTTACAAAAAATAAATACATAACTTTGATTTTGAACAAGTTATATGAATCAACTTATTTATATGTATCTTCTAATAGTACATGCATCTCTCATGTCTAATTCGATGGTTTAGCTCAAGTGATTGAATGTCGAAAGAGGTCTTGGTATCAAGTGTCTAAATTGATTACCTCTATAATGCACTTCATATTGTGAGTCTCGCCTTATTAATTTAGTGCATAAAGTCTATCTAATAATAATAATAGTAATATGTTGGCAAGTTCAGGTACATGACTAGGAGCGAGATGTATAACCGATATGGATTCGTGGCATGGGAAAGAAACATTGCAACAGATTCCTTATCTAAGGCAGGCGCTCTATAAGCACTAAGAAGATATGAGATTTATGATTTCTATCATAGGCCCTTTGCAGTTGGAGCAACAATATGACTAAATTATATTGACTACTATATTTTATTATCACCCATATAATTAAGAGATTTATATACTTTTGAGATGAATCATAAACATGATAAAACCTATAAATCAAGCTTGTATTTTGGCTTTTTTAAAATGATTATCAATATACTTTTTAAATACACAATTTAATAAAAATTACCATTTCTCTTAATTTTATATATATATAAATAATATTATATAAAAAAAAATTCCTCATCACATTATTTAAATATTTATATTTATATGTAAATACCAAATCAACAAAAATGAAACTACCTTCATCTATTAAAACGACATTACCTTTTTATCTGTATTAAAAAAACAAATAATATATCATCATTTATTAACTCTCTATTGCTTCTTCCCTCGTGAATTTGTTTGAGAAAAATGTGAGTTTCATGGAAATTTTTAAAAATAAAATGAAAAAGGAGGAAATGCTAAGATAAAAATGTTATTATAACAATGATCTTATATGGAGATAATTATTATTAAAATAATGATTTTATTTAAATAATAAAATAAAAGGTTGTGATAATGATGATTTGAGTTTAAATTTCAACCCAACATAAATGTTTTATGGATTGAATTTCACAATATAACAAAGCAAGAACAAAATAATGATTTTATTTAAATAATAAAATAAAAGGTTGTGATAATGATGATTTGAGTTTAAATTTCAACCCAACATAAATGTTTTATGGATTGAATTTCACAATATAACAAAGCAAGGAATATTTACACTATGTTTTTGGGTATTAAAAAATAAAAAAATAAAAAAATATATATAAATTTGAATTTGAATATGGTAAGTTGATTATATTAATATTTTTAGGAACAATAAGTTTATGGTTTAAGTTTTAATTGTTTTTTTTTACATTATTATGGCTCAAACAATCATTTTATATGGTGTGTTGATGCCTATGGGATTCTTGAGTCCATATAGAAAATGACCTTCCTTTAGTGTCTTTAATATGGTTGAGTTTGTTTCCCTCTAGTTCATGCCCTTTGTCTAGTAAAATCTTATTGTAAAATCATTCGTGGATGCCTCGGAGGCTAGCATGTAAGTTAGAGGGGCCTTGACTTCCACACATTCTTCTCAAAAACATATATAGCATTAAGGAAGCTCCCTCCTCTTCTATCCAGGTCTATCCATGTGTCTTCAACTAAACTAGGTTCCCACAACAACATAGAACAATCTACAGGTTTAATGGTCTCTTGTAAAATCTAATAAACCTACATCAATGGATTTCTCTAACTTGGAGGTTATATATTTTGGATGAGGTGTTTGTTTATCTATACACCAAAGGGTTTTTCCATTTTGGAGTTTGACCTAGGAAAAGATAATAGAGACCTAATCCTCAACATAGGCACTTGGATCTAAGGAAAGGAAGCTATGTACGTGAATCCATGTTTCCTAACTTTTGACCCCTTTTTGCTTAACCTCTCCACTACCTCAATTTGGGTAAGATCACTCCCCAATATCCCTCTTTATTGTTATAGATTTGAATCTTTACGAGATATAGGAAATGTTATTAAAAAATACACTTTCAACTGGATAAAGATGGAGCAAAGGCATGTCTTTATATACACATGCACATGTGTAGACATGGACTTCATTGAATTTTTTTTAGTCAAGATCAATCAATATGGTTGCTAAATACTATTTCTAATCATGACCTCTTGACTATGAGCATTTAACTTCCCATGTTTTAGCTTGTTTTCAAACCAACCATGTTGCATCTCATTGTCCTATCATCATTGACTACCACTCTCAAAGTGATCCTAGAAATAATATTTTTGGCACTTAGGAGCAACAATGTAGCATCACTTGCCCATGGGGCATATAACAGTCACTTATAGTGTGCAATTAAGGCACTCCTTATGTGAAGGTCATCAGTTCAAAACGATGTGGATCTAACTAACAAGAAATAAAAACAAAGGAGCATCACTTAATAAACAAGGAGTGTCAAGGGACCGAGTAGAAGATCCATTGTAGTAAAAAAACCCACCTAAAAGGCTTAGAGAAGAAGAATGAGAGCACCTCACAAGGACACCCACCAATTAAGGAAAAAACTCATACAAGGAAAAAAACAATAAAAAATATAAAAAGATGTGCAACAACCTTTACGATCCATAAATATGTCAAAAAATAAATTGTTAACTCCTCCAACCACCCTGCCTCAAAGACATTTGAGGCCCAAAAATTCAAAATTCAAAGTAACTAGGAAAAAGAGGCAAAGGAAGAGGATCAAGCTAAAATAACTATGGCATGTGAATTAGATAATCTGATGGAAGAGAAACCATAGAAAAGTGACATCAAAGCAAAGTAGAAGGAGACATGCTATGAATGAAAGAATTAATCACAACCTAAGAATAAAACTAGGATAAATGGATGAAGATTACAAAGAAGCTTCACAAACCTCGTGAACTTCAACTTATATGACTAAGCACTACCACATAAATCTATTGTAATATGTATTGCTCTTATTAATTTATAGGCAATCAAATTATAATGATTTATTCAAGCATTACAACATAAATCTATTGTAATATGTATTGATTTTACTAATTTATAGGCAATCAAATTGTAATGATTTATTCTCATAATACATGTAGTGAAATAAATCAAGGAAGAAAGCAAAAACTCAAACCAAGGAGGATCCTTCATCCCCCAATAAGTCGGAGATTGAAAAAATAGATGAATTAATTGCCAAAATTTCACAACTTTTTATGGTATGGGTTGTTGAATTATGTAGCTATGGTCGGTCTTCATATTTTATATTCCGACCCTTGTAAAGAATAAAGAATTTGTAAGACATGTTATTCATGTCATTTTGACTATTTAGCCCTTGAAAGAATTATTATAAGGCATGTTCTTCATGTTAGATTTAACAAAGAAATTTTTAAAATTTGAATTTTCAATTTTTGGATCCAAAATAGTCAAGTCAGCCCAGTGAATAGACACACTCATTCTGGATAGGCAGATCATTATATAAAGGCATTCAACTTCCTCCACAAAGGCACCATTTGACCTCACACAAGTAAGACAATTTATGGACAAGATCATATTTCTCTCTCTCTCTCTCTCTCCTAGCTCACCCATGTGTTTCTGGGCAGCATATTATAGGCAGACTAGAATTCTAGGAAGGTTGAGTTTTTGGGCATATTCTAGAGGTTGAAATTCGGCTTAGGGAAAATCATATTAGAGTGAGTTGTTGGACAAATTGGGAGACTTCACTTGAGGATTGTTCACCAAGTTTGACCATAAGCATTGTTGGTATGTTTGATCTCATAGTTGACTAGTTGCATTAAATGTATCTCTTGGTTAACTAAAGAATTTCTCTAAGAAAAAGGTTGTTAGTTTTTCCCCAAAGTGGGTTTTCACAAGGTAAATCATGTATCATGTGTTCTCTATATGCATTGTGATCTCTATTGTCCTTATGGTTTTATGTTGAATTTATGAAGTGTAATTGCTTGATGATAAAATGGAATTGTTAAAAAAGATCTATATCATTTGAAGTAATTATCATTATTTCATAAATTGGTGCTTGTCTCTATTTCACTTGAAAACTCAACATGGTATCAGAGCTTTAGTGAAGAATAGGACATTGAGATCACTCTTGGAAGGCTTTGGTAAAGGAAGGAGCATTGAAGAAGACCTCATCTAAGATTTTTTTGCTTGTCTATCACTATGGGTTCCTATAGGAAGGCAGAAAACAAATTGGAAGGAGCTAAAAACTTTAGGCTTGGAAAATAAGGATAGAACTCCTGCTTGCAAAGAATGATCTTTTATGTATTGTGAAAGGAAAGGTCACTAAACCAAAAAGGGATGAATAAAAACTAAATTTTAAGCAATATGATATTACAACTAGAAGTATTGTTGTAGATTCTGTCGGATATCATTTGATTCCACATATTGCAAATCTTGAGTCTTCAAAGAAAATGTATGATGCCCTAATTGGATTATACACTATCAATAATATTGGTCAAGCAATGAGTAAGAAGAATGAGCTTCGTGATGTTAGAACAACAATAAATGATACCATAACCTTGTATTTCACGAGGATTTCTCAATTGAGAGATCAACTTCAAGCAATTGATGAAATCATTCCCAAAAAATAACTAGTGACTACAACACCTAATGGTTTACCTGAATCATGGGATTCATTTGCAGTAGGAATATGAGTTTATTTGTGTAGCTTGGGAAGCACTCCAAAAGCATAGGAGTTGGGCTTGTGAGAAGTTTGGTCACAAAAGGCTTTGTGGGCTTAGAATCCAATAAGAGGGGTTTTAGACCCAAGAAGGGGTTTAAAATCTAAAAGAAAATTAAAATTAAAATTATTATTTCCTAAGGTCTAAGAGGACTAAAACCCTAAGATCTAGAGGGTTCCTAAGAGGCCTAAGGAAAAGCTATTTAAAAGAAGCTTAGGATATAGCCTATTGAATTAAGCGAGATGTTCTTCATTTGATCGTGGATGTTGGTCACTATGTAGCCCTAGAAGGAGGTAGGAGTACCTCAAGTCACAACACTTTTAGGGAGGAAGAGTGGAAGAGCAAGAAGGGTTTGTTGTAGGTCGAGTTTCTACTCCACGGAGAGGACAGTTTCCTCATGAATTTCAAGCCTCAAGTAAGGTAGTATATGTGCAAGAAGAGGAGACTTATTTTTGTGTAGAGGTCGAGCCCTAGGTAGGGCTAATTCCGTGATGTTACAGACTTAAGTTTCTTCCCTAAAAAAAATTTACATGATCATTGGGTTTTGTGCAAGAGAGAGAGCCAAGATCATTAGAGAGCAGACCTCTACCTTGAGATAAGGTCGTAGTTTTGTATGCTTATCCTTGTGGTTTGATCAACAGATTAGGGAGACCAATACCTTGGACAATAGTGTGAGATTTAGGGTAGAAGAGAAGGTTGATATGGCTTGTGGAATAGGGATAGCGAAAGAGAAGAAACAAGGAGAAAATGGCCTAAGTGATGAGTTGTCTCAAAGGTTTTGAGACAATAGTAAATCTGAAGCCCTAGATCAATCAAACATTGACTTTGTGTGGGCCATCCTTCATGCCTAGATTGAGATGAAAAGTTTAGTACTAGTGCGACCTAGTCCTGTGCACAAATGAGGTTGAAAACCCCTTACAATGAGACATCCATGTGTGGTATGCTTTAGGCATAAGGGTCGAAAACCTTAAGAGTAGTGCATAGAAGTTTCAGATAGAAAAATGAGGCTGTGACATTGTTCAGATTGAAGGAAGCGGAATAATAATTAGGACTATGTGGTGGGTTGCCCTTAGTTGAATGATAGTGGGAAGAATCAAGGAAACATTGATGGTATTTGGAGGTATATTCATAGATCATGAGCAGTAGTTTTTTAGGATGCCCTAGATCTATAGTTTGAGGATGAAATTACTAGTGTGAGGGCAATGTATTTGGCACTCCTAGATTGGTAAGGGAGCCACTGTATGTGGGAAAATTTAGTGGCCCTAAGAATAACGACAAAAGAGGCTAATGTGTCACAGAAGTAGGGCAGATTTGTGTGCCCTAGGTGTGGTGTTATGGAGCAGCCAAAATCATGACAAATGGGAAGATATAGAAGAATGAGCATTGTTCACAAAAGCAGTTGTTAATAGTGATATTTGTATGCATAATGCAGTGAGGAGAAGACCTCAAGTACAATGTCATGAAAGGAATAATGGGTTGTTAGGAAGCAGATTGTTGGAGTCCTAGTTCAGATTGCGGCTGGGAAGACTTTAGTGAAAAGAGGGTAGTTCTAGAAGACACAAGAGCAGTCATCCTAATGGAGTAGGACGTCTATTTATGGGGAGATTGATGATCCAAAGTTTAGTGACACAAAAGGAGATGTGATAATTAATAGTGGAATACTGAGCAACTAAAGATGTAGTTGTAGTGATCAACAGATGGAAAGGCAAGAGGACCTACCAAATGTGTTCAGGGCATGTGGACTGAAAGGGTTGTGAGGTGCCACATCAACAAGCAGGTTAAGTGTGCCTTGTTCAAGGTAGATTGGTAGTCAAAGTGACTAACACCAATCCTTAGTTGTATCCTTGAATCAATGTTGTATGTAAGGGCCGAGATCGAGGGTTGTGAGGTGCCACATCAACAAGTAAGTAAAGTGTGCCTTCTTCAAGGTAGATTGGTAGTCAAAGTGATTGACACCTGATGGCTTCCCGCCTTTCCCAATGAAACCTTAAGTGACAAGACTTGGCGCCTTTAATATGTCAGCTGTTTGACTTTAATGCTGGGTACGTTCTCCTGATATTTTCTTGGGGTTTTTACTGGTAGCACAGGTTAGGGTTTCCACCTGCCAGTTTCCCACATACGGTCATTCACCTTTTGTCAACCCCTGACCCGCTCGATTGCCATTTTCACTTTTTCACTGTGCCGAATTTTTGCTATGCTCTATGGGGTTTTTTTCACGCCTCCGTCGTTCTGGTTTCAACACTGGTTCTATGGATATTTTCGGTCCTCCGCTGCTCTGGAGGTAGGGTTACAACGAATTGTAGAGGCACCCTCCGCTTTGCATAGTGATAATCTTCTGGCTTACTGTTCTTAAGTAGATTCTGTCATTTAAATGTTGTTTCTGGTTGATTAATTGGTGAGTTTGTCTCGTGACAGGGTTTCCGCCAAGCTATCGCGCTTCAACTCTGCTGCCAAGGTAAACTATGGTTCTCTGTTAAACTTGTTTGTCACTTCTCCTTCAGACCCTAACGCCCTCGCTCCTTGTCTTCAGGGGTATAATGATTGTTTCATTTTTCGACTCTGCCTCCTCAGCTCCAGGTGAGGTTCCGCGTTTTTAACTCTCGTTCATTTGCTATCTTTAATGGTTGTTTTGTGACTATAAATAATATTAATCTGCCCCCATTCTGTTTGCAGGTGGCTCGAGGTAGCTGGTCTCATAGCTTGACGCTCTCTGTGGTCTCTGGCAATCATTCGCACTCACCCAGCCCTTTTCTACGGGTAGGGTCTTCCCATATTAGCTTGACTGTAACTCTGTAGAGGCTCTGAGGCTTAGCTTTCTTAATAGTTTAGCACCTGAGGGTGTTTAAAAGTCCTTCATTCGACTGTGTAACTATTTTGTTGTTCTGTACCCTTTGTCTTCGTTATCGAAATGCTCGTTTGGTATCCTGGTGTATGGTTATTTGAAACCCTTGCTCTGTAATGTTGGTCGTCATGGTTATTTGGAACCCTTGCTCTATAATGTTGGTAGTTTGGTTGTTTGAAACCCTTGCTCTATAATGTTGATAGTTGGGTGCTCGAAACCCTCGACCTGTAAGGTTATTTGAAACCCTCGTTCCGCGGCAACTCTGTTCGGATGTTTCCCGTTGTTTAACTCTTTAATTCTGCTTAATGGTATCGTTCTGTTGGTTGGAAATTCTGTTTTGAAGCTCTGTTTCGAATGAGCTTTTCTAATGGAGCGTGAGACGCTCAGGACTGTAGTTTACTTTGATTATGATAATTAATAAAATGGTACAATTTTGTTTTGGGTTTTCCACTCTAGCATTTAGTTTAATCGTAAATAATATGAGGGTCTGTATGGTGTTACCTGACTGGTAGTCTGCGTTTGCAAATTCTTGTCTTCCTTTATCTGGAAATGCTCTTCGCGGCAGCGCCCTACTCTTCCTGTGAACACTTGTTGTCTTCGTTATTTCAACTTAATTAGTTACACGGAATACATATAATGATGCATGAAATTAATTGGTACAGTGGTGATTCAATAGATAAAAAAAAAAAAAAAAAAAAAAAAAAAAAAAAAAAAAAAAAAAAAAAAAAAAAAAAAAAAAAAAAAAAAAAAAAAAAAAAAAAAAAAAAAAAAAAAAAAAAAAAGAAAAAAAAAAAAAAAGAAAAAGAAGAAGAAGAAGAAGTTTTTATTTCAATGACTGTATATTTTGTTTCTCTGTTCGAGGAATCCCTCACACTGTTTCTCTTTTTCCTTTTAATATCTCGGAGGCACAACTGTTCTGTTGTTCAGGTAGAACTGCCCCAACAGAATTGGGTAACTGTCCACCAATTTCTTTTACAATGCTGTTGGTTACCATTAATTGTTCCTAACTAACACAATTCATAAAAAATGCTAATGTACTGTTAACCTATTTTACTGTTACTAATTCCTAATTAAAAATAAACAGTTCACCATTGTAATTGTCATGGTCCTAACGACCTTCTGAAAAATAAAGCGAATAATAAAAGAAAAGTAAAATAACTGACAAGTCTAACACCTGTCCAGCTATGCGTGTATGATTGTTTGTTCTTGTCTCTCCATGAGACCGTCAACCACCTTCTGTCTCCTCGGAGCTAGATGCTCCTGCATCAACACCAAACCCTATTTGTGTCCTTGTATCAAGGTCGAATGTACGGGCCAAGATCATTTATATGAGAGCCCTAAGATTGTTGTATTCTAGTTTGTAATATAACATGTAGTGGGTTTGAAAAGTTCAAAATTGTCATGTGCACTAGTTGATTCACTAATGTGTGTATATTTCACTATGAAAAGTAGTATTGTTGAGCAATTTGAGTGTGTTTGTGTCAGAGAATTTAAGATCCAAACCATATTCTCATGTGTTGTGGAAATTCAACAATATGTACCAAAAAATATGCTCCAAAGTTTGATGAACTATGGACTACGTGTACTCAATAAGAATCAAGGCTCATAACAAGGGGGAAGCTTCAGAGATCTGAAGAAGGTGACTTTCAAGCATATGCAACATGTTTCAGGAAGAGTGGAGTAAGAAAGAAGTTTGGTTTCCAAAGAAGAAATGGAGGAAGAAGAAATGATGGAAGATGACATGGAGAAAGAAGACTTGTTCCTCAAGGAAAGAGAGATATGTCAAAAGTTCAATGCTATTAATGTCACAAATTTGGTCACAATAAAAATGATTGTCCTAGAAGATCGAATGATAGAAGGAGAAAGGGAAAGTAGCATGCCACCACAACAGACATCAATGAACTTCCAAAAAGACCCAAGAATGAATAATCACGTGACAAAGATTTCTTTCATTTCTTTGCTCTTACGAGTTCTATTGCAGATAATGATGATTTAAGGATAATATATAGTGTTGCCTCAAGGCACAGTGACGTGAGATCGTGACATCCTCACAAACATAATGGAAAGAAGATGATCCTATGAGGGAGAGCTTGGAGACAACAACAATTATGCAGTTAGAGGCATTGTGAATACTTTTGTTGAGATGGAATCAAGTGAAAACATTAATCTAAAAAACATATTATATGCACCAAGTTTGAAAAAGAATTTGGTTTCTATTTCATGTTTGGAAGATAAGGGAGATAGAGTAGCATTTGTTGATGGAAAAGTGCTTGTATGGCCAAAAGGCTCCAATATAGATTATGCTAGAATAACTGGAATTCATGAAGGAAGGTTGTATAGAATCTTGAAACAACCTACTCAAGCATTTGTACATAATGGTAGTAATCCATGTGAGCTTTGGTATAGAAGATACACTCACCTTCACTATATATATTTTCCTTCTTTAAAACAGATGGTTTCAGGTTTTCTAGAATTGCAGGTGGAGCATGAAGAAGTGTGTAAAGGTTGTGCACTTGGAAAGAATGTCAAGAAGCCTTTTCCGAGCAGTGAAATTAAATCCATGGAAAATTGTGACCTAGTCCATCTGATGTATGTGGTCCAATTCCAGTAAAATCTTGGAGGTTCTTTGTATTATGTAACATTCGTTGATGATTTCTCTTGCAAGGCTTGGATTTACTTCATGAAGATGAAGGATGAAGTCTTTGACAAGTTTTAGGAATTCAAGACTAAAGTCAAAACACTTGAAGGGAAAGAAGATCAAGATCCTGAGATCTAATAATGTAAGAGAATATACCTCTACGGAGCTCGTTTCCTTTCGCAAAGAAGTTAGGATTAAGATGGAGTTGATAGTCCCTTATAATCCACAACAAAATGGAGTTGTTGAAAGAAATAATAAAACCATTGAAGAATATGTTAAGACAATAATGCACAACTAAGACTTGTCTATGTTTCTATGGAGTGAAGCATCTATGACAACTTTCAAATTCTAAATAGAAGTCCTCATGGAATTCTCGAAAACAAGGCTCCTAAAGAAATATTCACCGGACAAAAACCTTAGGTTAGTCATTTGAGAATATTTGGTTGTCCTATTTATATCCATGTACCAAAAGATAAGCCTAAGGAAGCTAGAGCTTCAAGAAATAAAGGAATATCCGTTTGATACAGCGAGTCATCAAAGGCCTATAGAATATATGTTCCGGGTCAAAGACATGTTGAAGTTGGCATAGACGTGACCTTTGATGAAAATGTTGCCTATTGGAAATCTAAAGAAGTATCCATGACTCTGATAATGACGAAGAATGTGAAGCTCCCAAGGAAGAACATTCAACGCCATCCAATCTCGTAGAACATCCCTTAGACCAACAAGAAGAGCCAAAAGGGCCTAGCATCTAGTGGATCTGCTATTGTTCTTGAAATCAAGAAGATGCCAACTTAGCTTAGATCCACCTTCTAGGAAGTAGAAGGACACGTAGCACCATGTGGCACCTTCATGGAAAGCAAGAGACCTGAGAGGTATTTTGGATATGCAGCTTTGATGACAAATTTTATTGATTATGAACTTTCCACCTTAGAAGAAACAACTAGCCAGCAAGTATGGAAGGATGTTATGTTAGAATAATACTAGGAGATTGTGCCTAGACCTGAAGGGAAATCAATGGTGATCTCCAAATGGGTATACAAGATCAAGCATCTAGTGGATGACAGTATTGATAGACACAAGGCGAGATTTATGGTTGAAGGATTCTCCCAACAAGAGGGAGAGGATTACGATGAGACTTTTGCTCCGGTTACCAAGTACACTGCCACAATATCTATTATTTCTATTTCCTCCTTTATGGGTTGGAATTTACATTAGATGGATGTAAAGACTACTTTTCTTAATGGCATGATTGAGGAAGAAGTATACATAGAGAAACCTCAAGGTTTTGAGGCCCATGGAATAAAGTCTTGCGTTTAAATATTAGAGAAATCCTTGTATGGACTTAAGCAAGCACCGAGAGCCTGGTATACACGAATTGACAAGTATTTGACAAGATTTGGTTTCTCCTAAAGTGACATTGATCCAAATCTGTATTTCAAGGTCAAGAAGAGTAAACCTATGATTCTATTGTTATATGTAGATGACTTGTTTTTGACAAGTGTGGATCATCTCATTATTCGAAGTAAGAGGAAGTTGGCCTATGAATTTGACTTGAAGGAACTTGGGTTGATGCACTACTATATGGGACTAGAAGTGTGGGAGAAGCCTGGCGAAATCTTTATTGGCTAAGGAAAATATATTATCAATATCCCGCAGAAGTTTGGAATTATGTAATGTAAATAGATGGAAACTCCCATGGTGACAAATACGAGAAAGTTACGAGACTCTGAGTTAGATTTAGCATATCCATCCATGTATCAAAAGCTAGTTGGATAACTAATGATTTGGTTAATACCAAGCCAAACATTTGCCTTGCAATGAACACTTTGAGCCAGTTTCAAGTGGAAACAAGACATGATCATTGGATTGCAACAAAGCATATATTGAGATATTTGTGTGGTACGATTGACTATGGTTTGAGATATGTCTCAAACAGATATAGATGCAGATTGGTTAGAGAGTGTTGCAGACAAAAATAGTACATTCAGAGGTTGCTTCATTTTGGGCTCCGCTATGATTTCGTGGATGAGCAGGAAGCATATATTAGTTGAAACAAAAAAAAGAGGAATGACAAACTTGTTGCATTAGAATAAACAAATTTTATGTTATTTTAAAGTATTGATAATGTTGGGTTTTGATTAATGACAATGTTTCTTGAGCCTTTTCAAAATAAACTTTATAAAAATGTTTTAAATGTCTAGCTAGTTTTAAAAAAATGTACACAATTTATCTCAAGGAAGCTTAAGTAATATAACGGTTATATTGTTTACCTAAGGCCAAAAAAAACCACATGACCAATCAAATAAATTAGATTAATTTTCAAAATGTCAATTGTATTCCCCGATCGGGGTGTTGGAATTCAGGACATTAGAGGAGGGTGGGGAGCCCATTGCATGGGTACCTCCCATCACATTTCAAAGGGGTGGGGGGGTGGCATGGCGTGGCCAACCCATACCATGCATCACACATGTGAACAACTATTACCACCTTTCATTCTTATGACAAACTACTCTTTGCTTGAGCACTCTAGATGAGAGACCTTGCTCTTTGTTTTTTTCTATGATTGGGTTATACCTTTGCCATAGGTGGGACAATTCCTTTGGGCGACAGGATATAAGGGGCTCACATTCGATGGTGGAGACTCAAGGTCGTGGCATAAATTGCATATTTCCTCTTTGGTTCAAATTATGGCTTTTTTCCATGGCCATCTATTTGCATGCCCCAAAATGTGGGAGACTTAGCTTCAAGGATTGAGGCTCTATAACTCATGCACTAGACGTTAAGCAATGACAAGGGGAAAATCCTAGGACAAGTAGTGGAAGCATCACCTCGAGTGTTGACGACAACCATTATGACAAACATTGCAAGAGAAAGAGACGTCAGACATCAACCAGCTCTCACTACTACCTAGGTTCAGGTCTGGTGGGCCAATCAACATTAGGTAATTTTCTCTATGTCCAACTCCCTTTTTTTGACAATTCCTTCCCTATATTTGTTTTATTTGTTGGGTGTTGGCATGTACTGCTTTGAGCTCAACGAGGGTGAGTTATGGTTTGGATGTTGTTGCCACTTGGTGGTTGTTGGACCCTGTCGGGAGTTTCTTATTTGCCCTCCCTTATTAGTTATTTTCCATTAGAAGTCATCATAAACCTCTCCAAAAATTCGGGCCTCCCTAGGTTTTACTTTTATTTGGTCTTCTCATTTCTAATCCCTCAGGTTTTAGGTGTTTTACGTGAGAATTTTTTCTTGGCCATTATTTATCTGGTGTAATACGCTCCAACATTGAATGTGTTGTCGCAGAGGGTCACAGGGCAAGAGTCCTCAAGGTTTAACATAAGCCCAAGGCTAAGGCCAAGACACCACAACCATTTTCCACTCTACCACTCCTAAAAAAATTCAAAAGGAAATTTTCCAGCTTGAAGCCTTGACCACCAATGATCGACGAGCCTACTTTGACATAGAAATTCAAGTTGAGGTAGCAAATTGGGTTCTTGTCCTGAGACACACTAGGGGAAGATGGAGCCAATACTTGAACTCCATCACCCTTCATTAGCAGATGAAGACACTCTTGGGTAGGGTCTTGAAGGAGAAACATGAAGATCACAATGATATAATCTCTTCTCTAAATGAAATCAAGCTTGCTTGACGCTATCAACGCTTCGTCTTGCTAGTTTGGATGTGTGTATTATTCACCTTGAAATCCATCTAGAATGTAAACTAAAACCCCTTGCACTAGCTGGAATCAGTGCTCAAAACCCACCCAATTACTTCACCTTATTCTTGATGTTATGTTTCCCATTTGACAGTTGTCTTTTACTTTATGTACTTTAGTCTATATTAATTGTCTTAAATTTCATAAAGATAGTTTTTATCATTTTCTATTATCTGAACCCTTGTCCATAGCCAACATATCTAATTTCCCTTAAGACATACAATGACCAAACATATCATAAACAATCTTTTATTGTTATATAAATACATTTTGAAACCATACAATTTAAATTCACGAAATAAATAAATAAATGTCATTTATATACTTAAATATGTTAAAATGAAAATATTAAAATCATTATATTTTCATATCTCAGAATATCTCAAAAAATAATTAAATTGTGAAACAAAGCAAAATCTCAATTTATTTATTACAAATTAGATAGGTTGAATAAGAACATCATTTGTCCTCACATCCATTTGCATCATATTTTACAAAATCATTCATCTCAAAGTAGTTCAACCACCCATATTATTGTAAAAATTAAACCTATAAAAATGAACATTGATGTAAAAGTCAAAACAAAATTTGACCTTAGATGATTTGCTCGTTTATTAGAATGCATACCCACCTAACAAAACCTTGTCCTATTTATGATTAACATGTTTAATATTTATCGAAATAGATTTATATTGGTTGTGATGGGAAATGCCTCGTACATAAATAACCAAAGTTAAAAACCTCGTAGAGGTAGAACCCTAAGTTAAAAATCTTGACCACAAATCATAAGATGTGATACTTTCACATCACCCTTTCATTTATTTTCTACTTCTCCATGTCATGGAAAGAGCAATGGAAAGAAATATTCTTTAATGATCACATTTTTGGATTTTTCTTAGGTGGGTGTAAATGTTGAGTTTTTTGTTGGGTAAATAGAAATGTCTTGTCATTAATTTTAGATAAAACCCTTGCATTGAAAAGTGTTCCATTTAGGATAAAGTTTCAATATGATTACCACACATCTTTGAAGTGTCCCCTTTGTTTGTGTTTGAATTAGCATTGTCCTTAAAACCAAGGCCATAATGACTCTTTAGGTTCATAAATTTTCTAAAACACATATTACACCAGTGAAATAAGAAAGAAGAAAGATTTATGTTAATTTAATAAAAATATATTCAATATTATAAGAATGCTTAATTTTTTTTTTAAATAATAATTATGTATAATATAAAACCTTTTTCTTCCCCTTAGTTTAAGAATTAGGTAAAGATATTGGAATGACTTTATTTTATTTATTTTTGGAAGATATCCTTTCACAAATAATGGATATACTAAATGTAATTATGATCTTTTATCTCATTTAATTTAGAGTTAATCTCACCTCTAGCTCTATAAAGATCTTCACAAATTATGGATATACTAAATATATTACTTAATCCAAAGTTGACTTCACCTCTAGCCGTAAAAAGGGATCTCTGTATTGGTTGTTAGGGAATCAATGGCCTCCTTTCAATACTCCTTTATGAGATGCATTGTATTGAATGAGCCATTGACTAGATGTGTAGTAAAGAAATCTTCGATGAAGTTATAAGAGGTATGCTTTGACAACCTTAGTGAACCAACTAAGATGGGTAAATAAATCTATCCATTGTTTGAACCATACACATATGATTTATAGTTAAACCTTCGATTTCATAAAATGAATCATGAGCAGAAGGAAAGCACTCGTCCTTCAAAGCCACATAGCCTTAAGGGTTTGTTCTAGCCACATACATGGATTTCTAGTTATCTAGATTGGTCCTATCAATAGATGAAGCAACTAGGAAAAGGGGATCCTCCTCATTTTTAAAACCCTCAACCTTTACTTTAAAACCATTTGAATAATACCAAAATATCACAAGTCCAACTTTGATGGGATGACATATAATGAATTGTGATGACACACCAAGAGAGATCATTGAGCGAATCTTCCATTGGAAGGATTCCAAATAATATAATCTATTTGGAACAATGTTACCAACTTAATGAGAAGTGTGGCCTTAAAACTAGACCTCTAGCTTTAAAAATCCATATTTTTGTGTGAAAAAATGAAAAAAACACACCAAAATGCAAAAGTGATGATGTAGCATCACCCTTTTTTATTTCAAATATAACATTCCAACATTTTTTAACCATGACATTAAAAATTGAATATCATAACCATGAAATACATGAAAAACACCCTGAAATGCAAAGGTGGTGATGCAATATCACCCTTTTTTAGGGTTAAAATTCCAACATTTTTCAACGATGACATCAAAGACAAAATATTACAACTATGGAAAAACCTTAAAAATCAACAGTTAGATCCTAGAGTGTTCTACCAAGAGCATTTTTTAAGATTAAAATTATAACACATTTGAAATCTTAGCAAAGACAACCCCTTTTCAACGCGACATTAGAATTATGATATTACTTTAATTATGCTTTATAAGATCACTACTGGGTTAAACAAAATCATAAAACATCCATTTTTAAAATACAAAAAAGACCATATTAAAAAGGAGGAAAAATCTTGAGTTTTTTTTTTTAAAACAACTTAAATAGTTTAAAAATGTATTTTTTTCAATTTTATAAAAAAAATTAAACCAATTATAAAAAACAAAATACATAAAAACCTAAATATCTAAAAAAATGCACAAAAGAAATAGTATGTTAAAATGAAAAATATAAATAAAAAAATTAAAAATGAAAAGCAAAAAAATAAATAAAAATTGTATCGTATTTATTATATAATATATATATTATATAATAAATATATATATAATCAATTTGCAGGGGCATTGGGGTTGTGAGGGCCCGAGGGCGTGCCTTAACTTACAACCACATTGGGGCCATGAGGGTTGGGGGTGATACATCAACTTGCAACCACATCGGGGGTGATGCATTAATTTGCAATCTTAATGGGGGATGTGAGGCATTGCACTTGAGCCCTCACGTCCCCCACTACAACCACACAAGGTAGTGCTTGACTACTTATAATGAAAATAAAAGCTTTATGGAGAACTGCGTTACAAATTTTTGAAACATCTAATGTTTCAGGTGAACCCTTCACCCATCATTAGGAACATGAAGCCAAAAACATGTATTTATTTTTATTTTTGATATTTTTATTATATTGTTTGATTTTGATTTTTTTTGTTTTAACTTTTTTTTTTTAATTTCTTTTTTTTGTTTAAGAAAATGATTTGGGTATTATTTTTGAATGTTTTTTTCTTTTTTCTTTTGTATATTTTTTTAGTTTTTCATTTATTTTTTAGTTATAATTTAATTTTCATTAATTTAATTTTTCCATTTTAACAAAGTGATTTTTTCATTTTTTATTTTATTTTTTTCTCAAAAAATATTTGTCTACATTTTTTTTTCTCATTTTTTTTCATAATAATAGTAATACCCCCATGCATGGGGTCTTGGATAGATGGTGATCGGGTGCTTTGTTAAGGCACTCGTTTATGTGAAGTCACTCGTTCAATTTTCGCTCTGATCAAGGTGATATATTGGACATGATGATGATGTAGTCACACCCAAACTTACAAATAATAATAATGATAATAATGCCCCTGATGAGGATGATATATTGGACATGATGATGATGTAGTCCCACCCAAACTTACAAATAATAATAATAATAATAATGCCCTTGATCAGGGTGAGAGATGGGAGAAGGAACACGGTGGGATTCACACTGTCGCCATGCAACTAATGAAGGTACACAAGCCTCAACATACGCGAGAGGTGAAGGAAAGTAAATCATAAAGGGAGAAGGCATTTGGCACATTCAAAATCGATGTCAATCAAACTTGTTGCAACTGGAAAATTTGTGAGAGCCATAATTCAAGCTTCCTCCGCACACTTTTGGTGGTATAAGAGTTTCTCCAGGGAAGTTCATGGAGGTAGAATCTTCGCCCATGTTTGGACAGTCGAAGTTGCGACATCCCCTCTCCATCTCAACTCTTCTTGGTATGTTCATATTGGTTAACTTACAAGTCTAATGATTTTTGTGATATATATGTCTTGCGTTTGGCTTCGAACGATTGGTTCAAACATGGCATTATGGAATGTTGTTGAGTGTATCCCTCTTGTGGTTCTGGGGCATGGGGTTCACCCTTATGCCTGCCTATCGAGGGCTTAGGGGCCTCACAACTGGAAACCCTTCATTGGTTTTAGGAAATTCCACTACGCATGAGCTTGGAAACCTTGGGATATGGACACTTCCAGGTTTTTTTTATAGATGGAAGGATAATAAATTTTGTGCCTATCTCTATTTCCACGCAACTTCTGAGAGAGTCAATTTGGGAAGGGTTTATGGGTGATATTTTCATTTTCATGATGAATTCATGCACCAAGAAGAAAAGAACCTACAAGATAATTGGATGGGTTATTAAATTAAATCCATGAAGATGATGTGGAAATGTTCCTTTGAGTGAGGTTTAATGTTTTCCTATGTTATGTTTATGTTCTTGTAGAACCCGCAGGCTCCTTATCTAGACTGATTTTTAGGCTTGACTATCTTGGTTGTACTCACGAACACTTCTCTGTTGATTACATTGTGAGACGTGAAGGTTGGATACTCGCCTTCTTGGTACATCTTAAATCTCTACCTAGCAATAGCTAATCAGAGTTTATGGCTTTCCCATCCACGTACAGTGGTCGCACTCCTAATGTAGGTCGAGGGCATGGATGAGGTTGTGGGAGGGGCAATCCCGGGACCAAAACCCAATTCATCTCGATAACAACCAGAGCATATAAAAGTAACACCCACAGGCTCGCTTAACAGTGAATGAATGGGAAGCATAGATTGTTAATCGAGTCAATATTAATGACAAAGAAATCTAGGAGGAGTTGGGGAACATGATTACAAACCTAGACCACACTCGAGGTTGCCTCTCTGAGTACCTATAACCTTTATTTATATTTTGGTTGGTGAAGACCCTTATAGAGAAGACTTTGATGATGAGTATTACAGGTATCTTAGGCCCTGCAAATGAAATCCAAAAAATTCATAGTGAATTCTAGTTAATCTAGCACCAGATCTAGCAACAAAATGCTCGCCTTGCATGCATAAGGAAGCACATTCCTTGCTTGCCTCAGACTGAGCTGCTGAGCTCTAGTACCAAAGACCCGACATTAGTTGAATATTTTGATGATTAGTATGGTATTTAGATGAGTATGGATATTTTACTGTTTTTGTCTAGTTTTGTGTAGATGATTAGAAAGGAATTTTGGTACATTAGGTATAGGTTTTGGTTAATAGTGGTTATAAAGACTGTCAATTTTATCTTAATCTCTTGGACAATCACAAACAATGCAATTTTTTGATAGCTTATAATGCAACCAGATGGTCAACAAACTTGGTTTCCCTCTTGGCATGTTGAGACCATCTCGCTCTGGATGCTAAACTTGTAATACCTGCTTATTTTTTAAAAGTAATAGAAAAGTTTTTCCAAGTTTACAAATAATAATAATAATGTCCTTTTATTTTTTAATATAAATTATTAAGACCTCGATGGGGGTGGATGATTAGGGGGTACAAAACCAAGCGACATGATGTGTGGTGTTAAGCAAAGAGATGACCACACCAAGTGGCACCGCCTGCTCAGAAACCTTGAGAATGATACAACTTACTATATATCAAGACGATTCAAAACTTTTTATTACATTTGGCTTTTTGGCATGGGCAGTTAGTTGACCGGTTTCACTACAGCTGAGTGTGCACAAGCTCCTTATCTGTGCATGCTCATTGGTCTAGTTAGTTATAGTGGAAAGAAGTCGGTTGGGGGTGTTATGTTTGTAGTAAGGCTCGTTCGAGTGACAGTGAGAGTGGTGTGAGATCTTGGGGAGTGAAGTTGGGGGTGCACATGATGTGTGCCTGGAGCAGTGATTGAAGCTTTTTCGGTTCAATTTTAAGTGATAGAGCTCTCTGCCTTGGATGAAGTTGTCGTGTTTGTGAAGAAAATCTGATAAGTGGGGGAATTTCCTCATATTCCAATTGCTCTTTGTTTTATGAATTTCGTCAATATTTTTCCTCCTTGGCTTGTTTCCTCTCTTTGGAGGGTGTCGCTTTGAAGCCAATCTTCATTTGAGGCTTTGAGGAGGCAACAATGGGTGGCCTTCCTTTTTTGAAGACTCTGCAAAGGGTCCTCCCTCAGGTAATTGTGTCAATTTAATCCATAGTTGGTGTGTTGGAAATGTTTGTGGCCATTACAATAGATGGGTGGTTAAGCTCCCTCACAAGGGTGGGAATAGTTGGAATTATAAGAGTGGATTGTGTACCTCTCTCACTTTGAAGACCTAGTGCTTGGATAACCTAGTGGACATGTTGCGTCAACGCAAGTGTGCCTGACGGTGAGTAGGTCCTTGGGGCTAGCCTGGGGAGTGGGTTGATTGGGCAAAGGTGTTGAATAAGGATATGGTGGGGGGTGCAGATGTGGAGGGTGAGGTGGCTCATTTCCGTGCCCAGTCACCAGGTCGTGTGAAGAAACTACCTACGTTGTTTTCGATAATTGAACAACTATGGGAAATTTTGGCTAGTCTTGATGTCATCCGCTAACAGAGGTATGGCAACTGAAACAAGACTATCACTTACATTAATGGTGTTCAATACAACTAGGGAGAAATTTTGGAGCGTCTAACATCTATGTGAGGCAGTCAATGTTGAACCAGTGAGTGATTGGATGAGATTGAAGCGTAGATTGTGCATATTGATTTTCATGTTCATCAAGAGCACGACCCTCTAGTGGCCCTGGGTGTTGTTCACGCATCAAATCCTCTACCTTGATATGATATCTGTTGGTTGTCTTTTGGTTTTTCTTATGTTTTGGGCTATATGGATGTTTTGCCTTTGGGGTTCATGTAAGAAATGCCAATTTCTTCTCTATTTTTTCACTGCTCTCTTGGTTAACAAATTCGGTCGAAGTGAAGTTGGTAGAGTATAAGGCATCTGGAATGTAAGTCGTATCTTTGAATTAATGAAAATATTTTGATCGACAAAAATTAAATATAAATTATTAAGAAAATAATAATAATAATATCCCTGATGGGGTTGGATACACAACCTGTAAATGAGATCGGGGGGGGGGGGGGGGGGTGGTCTTCCACTCCAACGATTCTCAATGTAATTAAATAGGGGGTGTGGCATGGCCTGCCCCTCCTCACATGCACGAAGCATGTGAGGGCTAATTTCCTCGGACACATGGCGTACTACATTTTGTAGTGTTCTATTACAGTTTCCCTACAACGAGGCAACCTTTTGTGCCTTAAGAGTAGAATCCCCCTGTTGTAGGGGGGATTATCATATCCTCTTCGGAGTTTGGCTCTTTTGAGACATGCTGCTAAGCAACTAAAGGAATGGGTGATAAGTTGGAATTTTGGAAATGATATTGGCATGTCGAACTTCGTGCCAACTCTGCATTTTTCAGTGGCTTTAAATCCATGTTTCTTTGGGTAGAAGGAGATGGAGGTTACCTGACTAGGGAGGATGGTGGTGACATGACTGTTAGTTTGAAGACTGTATTTGGTAATTTTGTGGATCCTTTGGACAACCGATGGAGCTTTATAGAGAAGAACTCAGGCTCTGGAATTCCAACTTTGTCGAATTTAGTTCTTCCTCACAATTGTAACTAGTTAATATTTATCCCTTGGATTCATGTGTTAAGTTCCTTGGTTTGTGATTGCTACTCGTGTGGTATGGGTTTTGTGATAAAGTATCCACTAGGGAATGTGGTTATTATGTATCGTCTAAGCCTACAAGCCTTGTTATTTTGGGGGTTGGCCTCTGTCCCTAGTTTGGTTGATTCTCAACAAAGTGGTTGGCTTGTTGGGCTAATTCTATTTAGACTATTGTGCTTCCGTCATTCTTCATCTCTATTTGGTCCAGTTGTTTGTATATTTCGGGGGATAGTGGATCTATGGTATGTGGAAGGCATTAGGGAAGTAAAATTTACCAATCCTTTGATTATATTGCATGCTTAAGAGGGGTTGTTGCCTATTTGGTGCCTATGGAGTTGGTGGATTTTTCATTTTTGGTGTTGTGTTTCTTTATTGTTTGTTAGGGTCAATATGTTGTGTCAATGCATGTGTGGTCACCATGGGGCTTGGGGACATGGCCAACAAAGTTGGTCATGTGCCGAGATGCAAGCTTAAGAGGTGGCGACTGCATATCATTATGCGACCTCTCCTAATCCTTGGGAGGAGACCCAACAATTAGAGAGACATGTTCATCGAGACAGATAGGCTTATTCAAACTCATAACTCCTACATGAGGTTGCTCACTTGATTCCTAACCCTAGCCACGCCAGGCTAAGAAGGAACCAATACACGCATGTTGTTACTCTCCACTAGTTAAGCTAAAGACCTTGTTGGGATGAGTTTTAAAGGAGAAGCACGACGACATGAATGACATCATTTCCTTTCTAAAAGACATTCAACGAAACCAATGGAAAATGCAGGCTTGTTTGTATAGGCTGGAAGTTTCCTTAACTCACATGGAGAAACACATTCAATGTGAGTTTAAGCTTTGAGTGCCTCCTGGTATGATATGGATATCATGTTGTGGATTTCATTCAATTGCTTATTTTTTGGTTATATGGTCTCTTATGTATAGTTTCTACTTTTGGGTCTTTTATAGAAACTTAGTACTATCGTATACTGGCTAACAAATCTGGTTTCTAGTGTGGCAGAGATCGGTATAATTTTGATAAATGGATGTCAGTGATGTAATCTGACTTTTGAAGGAAATATAATTAATTTACAAATAATAATAATAATAATAATAATGCAGTACTACTTTTACATTTAGAGTTGAATTTTTTTATTTTTTTTCATTTTCAAGGGTACTAGTAGTCAAGACCATAACATCAGTTAATTTGTAATTTTGACCCCCAACATATAATAAAATAAAATAAAAACTAAACAAACTTGAAAAACACTTGGAAAAAAGAAAAGATGGATAAACTTTATTTGTTGATTTTTAAGGTTTAATGTAATCACAATATCTAGTTTTTAATGCTACGGTTAAAAGATGTTGAAATTTTAACCCTGAAAAATAAAGTTGATGTTGCATCACCACTTTTTCATGTTAGCGTGTTGTTCCATGTTTTTTTGTATTCATGATATTTGGTTTTTAATATCATAGTTGAAAAATGTTAGAATTTTAACATTGAAATGAAACAAATGGTGTTGTGGCATCACCACTTTTCAAAATGAGTATAAACACGAGCACTAAATATAACCTATAGAAAAGCTAGAACTCGATAAAATTCTTGTTAAGTTGGTAACTTTGTTTTACTAATATGTGAGAATGTCAATTATTTTCATCTCCTCTAAATCAACCACCGAAATGATTTCAATTTATTGACTCCATGACATCAGGGGAAAAAGGGAAAGCCTTCCTTAGGATTTCCTTTTAAAAGGGAACCTCGTGCCTTCCATTCAAGGTAAGATTTACTCTGATTAAACTATTATTTGATTTCTTTTCTTATATGCAATGATCCATCTCTGATAATCACACAAGTTGTGCTTGATTCCATGACACTATCTACATGTAAAAGGAATCTTCTCATAGTTATTCCAATACACCCATTGCTTCTAAACATATACTAGAATTTATTTATTTTATTTTATTTTATTTATCTTATTTTATTTTATTTTTTCTTCGTACACCTCCACTTAGATAAATTAAAACCATTGTATAGGAAATTACTTCCATCCTTCTAAAATTGCAAACAAATAATAAACCAAAACATCCTCCATGGCTCCGAAAACTTTTTAATTCCAAAAGGAAACCTTACCTCTCTTTGTGCTCTAAAGAAATAAAAATGTCCAATCTTGATGTGGGAAAACTCGCGTATACCCACAGTATGCATAAAACAATGCATATATCTACCTGCCCCAGGAATTTAACTCTCTACCGAGTCAAATCTTCAATAATGCATAATGGTTTAAGGCCCCTTACTTAAGTCTTATGTGGAATGATTTCATAAATTAAACACAGTCTAACTCTTTGTTCAAATCCTTCATCGAAACTCTACACTCTACCTCATTAAGTCTTGATTAATCCTTAACCTTTATGCCACACACATTAACCAAACCCCATAAACCCTTTATGCTTTGCTTATTCAGGGACTTAACTCGCAAACCATCTATTGTCACTTTAATCCCATTATAATTCTTTTATAATAGAAATCACGCAAAACACACATAACCATACCTTTTTCCGCTTATCCCTCATCTCTGCACATTTCTCGAGGCTTAGCTTTATCACAATTTCAATCCTCCTTTCATATCTCACTAACACACAACTCTTTATCACATCCGATATGCGATAACCCTCTGGACTTCAATATAATATAAACCGCATTCATTACTTTCTCGGGTCCACTCTTTTATCGCACATTGCAAATCCTTTCGGAACGTTTAACATCGCATACCACATTATTTATCGGCTCGCTCCACATCGCATGTCGCATTGGTTAAGGCCCGGTACATTACCATGGAATATTTGTGATGCGATCAAACCTTCGATCACATCAGACACCGTAATTGCATATCGCAATCGCTTGTGGCCGAGGTTAAATCACTCACCATTGGACTATTGTGATACGGGATTCCACAATGATCCTCCACTGTTGATCCAATCACTCGATCCAATAGTCAGGGACGATCCCGCATATCGCAATCACAATTCCCTTAAGGCTGATTCATTCACTTACTTGACAAGTTATGATGCGATATTCATAACTCCATTCCATGCAACTTGATCTCATCCATTGATCTGATAGATCCAACGGTGCCTGTGCATTAACACTTCATTCTTTCATTCTTCTTTCCAATTGGGTTTTATGCCATTTCTCCAATGTTCCTCTGTGGCTTCAGTTATTTCAGTGGTTCTTCGTCCTTCCACTGTTCCGCTGCGCGACTCCCTTATGAGCTTAGTTCTATGTGTTTCTTTAATCACAATCGTTCCAAACATTACTTTGGGTCTGCAATCGGTTCACGCTCCATTGCGATCCTCTGTCTCATTCTTCTTCATTGTATATTATGCCAAACTCTACCTACATATATATATTGTACAAAATTCCGATTCATTCATAATTCATCATGCCATACTCGAATCACACATCTATACAGTTTTGAATTAATCCTCTGTATATATATATATATATATATATACAGAGGATTAATTATATATATATATATATATATATATATAATATATATATATATATATTATATATATATATATATATATATATATAAACAATTATACAATTTCTCTATCTTTGGCTTGATCTTCTAATGTCAATGGCCTCTGTTTTACAATCTGCCCGTAGGCTCACAATCACACTCTAACCAGCTAATCTATCCAACCTATCTCTCTTGAATTTGCCTTTTAGGCTTACATTAATATAAGGGGATTCTAAAACCAATTCCTGTTCTAGATCCATAAACTCCTCAACAAAATCCTAGAATCTCTTCCTTATCTCTAAGGATCCTTTTCAATCCCCAAAATCATGAACTAACTCCTAATCTGAGTTTTACAATTAATTCTCAAACCCCTCAATCTCTCAACTATCCTAAATCTCTCATATTCTCCTACATTCGAGAATATTTACAAATATGTCTCACAATATTCAATTAATTCATATTCTCATTAAAATCACTCAAAAGCCTAAATAATTACATTAATTCACATTTAGGAAACCAACTTCCTTGGAAACACAATACCCCTATGTCTTACTAAAATAAAATGATATTGTTGAGCTGATTGCTCCTACATCAAATCTAGAACAAGACACCCAACCCACATCTCCCAAAACCCCTTATAATGCTACTTCTCTTACTCCATATTTTCAAAGATCAAAAAAAAAAAACACACAAAAACAAGCAAACAAACAAACAACATCTCCTTTTCAAAGATATTTTTACCTTGTTTGTGATTTACATTATCCCTACCTCTAACCATCTTGGAAGGTGGAGACTTCTTATCATATAAATAATTGATTAAAGCTATATTTCTGATATGATATAAATATATATATGCCCTTTAGAATTTATTCGTATGACAAGGATGCATTTTTGCTTTTATATATATATATATATACCCTTTAGAATTTATTCGTATAATAAGTATGCATTTTTGCTTATCATTGTAAATTTAAATATAATGCTTTTCTTCTCATATATATTAGAATTTATTCACATAGTAAGGATGTTTTTTTTTCTTATCATTATAGATTTGAGTGCAATTTCTTTTCCAAATTGTTCAACCATATCCTCCAAGTTATTAGGAGTTCTCCTACCATCATTCACCACCCCTTTCCACTATAAAAACTACCCTCCATATAAACCCTACCTCCCTCGTTAACCCTATTATGCTCCCCCATTTTAGGAAAACTTATCCAAGAAAAAGAAAACACGGTCAAGGTTGGTGTACGGTAAAAAAAGCTACTCTACCAACATTAAATTGTAAATATTAAGGAACACAAGGTTGTTTATGCATTGGTGTTATTTTCCTTCTATATGGATTATTAATTCTATGTTTGTTTGTTTTTTTTTAATTAAAATTTTATTAAAAATTTAATTATTATATAAAATTATATTATTATCAAGAAAAATATATTGTATTTATTTATTCTGTAAAGTAAATATTTTGTATTATTTGAAAATCTAAATTATTGAATTTTGATTTAGTTGGTTATTACGAACAATGAATTATATAACCAAAAAACATAATCTAGAAGTATGGTCATCTTGACCTTTGTAGATTAGAAATACAATGTGAAAATATAGAGAAATAAGGACAAGAAACAAAGAGACAATAAAAAGGATTTATAATAATTTGTAGCTTTAATTGCTATGGGCTTTATTGCTGCCCAGAGAGAACCCTGATTTAGAAGGGATGCCCATATGTTTGTTAATGCAACCCCACCTTCAATCTAGAGCTATCAATTGTCACTCTATGTGATCCAAAGAGAGGATAATGTCCTCTTTGTTATCATTTCTATCCTCTAGGACCTAACCAAGAAGGAATTTGGGGTGCCAATAGATGCCCACTTTATACATGTATTGGTTGTAATGACAACAAGTGTGGTCGACATCAAGAACCTAGTCAACAACTCCAAATAATATTGTTGTGTCTATAAGGGTATATCTCTGGTTAGCCAATTCTTGCTTAATCTGCGTAAGTTCCTCTTGAATAGGTTGAGGAATGAGTTCTTTGAACTGTGTTGTAAAACTTTCAATCCTCACTTGTGCATGAGTGCACCCATGTTCTTGGTAATAATCCACTCCCTGGTGAACTCGAGCACTCAAATGCAACATATTAATATAACTTAATGAGATACAAACCCAAAGAAGGGTAGGAGATCCCTTTAACATGGGGCAAGATTGAGAGAGAATGAGAGACCCATGTGGAGAGTGGTCCCCAAGGGCAACCTTTTCGACCACCACTAGTGGTATAGGAGCCATAACTAGAACTCATAAGTCGACAAACTCAAGGTATGGAAAGGACTCATAAGCTGAAAGGAGATAACATCCTTGTATTTTTCTAATGACCATTGCTAACATTAAACCATGAATGATGAAGAAATCAAGTGAAAGCATAGAGAGAGTATAATCAAACACACACTAACTACTACCAAGATTCTTTGTTTGAAAAGAAGTGGACCAGACGAGATGGGATTTCCTATTCAGCATGTGGTGGGACAAGATTCTTTCCAAGCCCAACCAGGCATGAAAAGGAACCACTAGAGATTTATAAAGGAATTAGAAGTTAGGGGTTGGGGGAAATAACAACAAGTTGCTTGCTTTTTTCTGCAAGCCTCCACCAAGCTAAAACCGAAAAAGCTAAAGCCCAGACTAACAGCCTGGGAAACTTCATTGGAGGTAAAATCATCAAGCACATCGATAGAATAAATAAAACACACTCACCACTAGCGAATTATGGATTTTTCGTCCCCATGTCAATGCCCTAAAGTGTGAGGCATAATAGAGAGCCACTGAGGTAATAATGTTGAGGAAACCAATTGAATAACATGTCATTGTAGCCTTTCCCTACATGATAATCTGTTATCACAACAAACTTCATTTTTTAAACTTTTTAGAAAATGCTCACAGATACAATGTCAACGTTTAAATTGTAATAAACAAGGAAAATTTCTGATAGCGGGGCTATCAACATTTTTGGCAATCTGATATGGTCTTGCGAAGGAATTCAGTAACAACGAGTGTAGAAACATTTTTCATTTTCGCTGACAGACCAATTGTCAACACCAAAACTAGTTTTCAAATTCAAAAAACGATGACTGTGCTGACCACGTCAACTTCGGTGTTGTCACTTAAACGTGTATCCATCTAGTTCGAGAGGGTAAAAGTACAGGTTAAATCATTTTTCCATCGTTGCAAAGAATGAACATCATTTAACATCACTTTACCATATGATATGAATTTATTCGTAATCATAACATGAAATGATGTGATTATTCATGTGCCACCTATGTGATCTCAACCACATGCCAAAGTTACTTCACCTTGTCCCGTAAGCAGTTTGTTGGTGTTAGTTCAAAATTCTTTACACTTAGAATTGGGAACTATTTTGTTCACAGGGATTCATGATCGAATCCCGGGAAGACCATGCAGCAAAATGGGGAGTGGAGGTAAGATGAACCAGTCCGAGCCTAAAGCGCCAAATTTACTAGACATTTACCCTGAAATTCTTTAGTTGTTTCAGTAGGTAGGCTGAAGCGAATTCTTCCACCGTTGTACTGACTACCACAACCTTGTGGCTCAATCTTTTGTGCAGGGGTTTGATGGGAATTGTGTGGAGGTGGGAGGCTTTCCATTTGCAATTACAAAGCAAACCATTATTGAGGCCACAACCTTACTAGCGGACGGCGAGAAGATTTTTCACAGTCATATTTTGGCAGGGATTAATGTTCCTTTCTTCTTCAAAGAAGAATTAAGAGGGAAAAGTTGGAGGGTTGGAGTTCGAAAGTAGTGGTTGCAGGACCAACAGAATACCCCTCTATGCCTCTGTCAAAAATATTTTACGTTTGAAGGCTGGTTTAATCAGGTAAACCTCTACCATTTTTACTTTCTCGTACATCTTTATGGTAAGATTAGAATCATTCCATGTTTTCATTTGTTAAAGAGCCTTAAATGTATGGAAGCTAGGTTTAGGTCCCACACTAATCCCTCTTCTCATTTTATATACCACAAAGCCCTGGTAAAATTAATAATAGAAATCCAGCTAGTTAAGGCAGAAAGAACTTGGAATCATTTCCTTTTCTGGGGAGGTTTTCAAGCTCAATCCGTTAAGAGAAGAAGAGGCAGACCACAGATTACTAAAAATGGAATAAAAGCTAGAATTCAAGCTCCTATTAAGCCCTCTCCCAGCCAAGAAATCCTTGTGGTTCCATCTACATCATCTGGTCCGAAGATCCCTAAAGTTTACTAGAGGAAAAGTGCCTGACTTCATAAACCAGACCCTGTGCTCCCTATGAACCCACCTGTAGATGTTCGCTCTTCCCATGTTGCGACTCCACCTTCCAAAACTTTCCTTGCAGACATAGCTATAGAAAAGGACCCTAAGGGAAAATAACCAGAGGCGAAAAACATAGAGGATGAGACATTGCCTAAAGCCTTCAAGAGTGGCAATAGACATACTAGGCCAACTAATAAGTTAAGATACAAGATCAAACTCAGAAATAACCTAGAGTTGACCAAGAAGGTGATTAGTGCTGACAACATGCCACTGAAGGACCTCATTATTATTAAGAAGGAGGCTACAGGCTCTAAGAAGAGTCGAAGTACAGAAGTTGTGAAAAAGGGACCCATGGAGACAAGGCAGAGCAAAAAGCAGAGATTGGAGAAGGTAGATGTATTGCTCAAGGCTGCTAGTACCCTCAGCTAATATGCTTGGGTATTAAACTTAGATTTTTTTCCTACTTATCTCATGAAACAAAGTTTTCACTTTATCGTTGACAGTCGGCCATATAGCTTTTGCGTGCAGCATAATGGTCGGGAGAGCTGACATTCCCATCATTAACATTTTTGATAAGATTGACAGAGCCACTGTCATCTATTTTGGGGTGAAAATTATGTGTGTCAGTTGATAGAAATGATATAGGGAAATGCTCACAGTTAGCCTGACAATGTTTTTGGAGCAAAGAGGGAGCGCTGACATCTCCGTTGTCAGCGATATTCAAACAGGTGAAAATGTTGACCCTCCGGTTGTCAACGATTTTGAAATTAGGTAGAAATGAAAATGTTGACAGTCGTCCTGCCAACAAAAACCACAAATAGAAAAACCATTGAAGCTGAAAACAACAATATCAACTTATTTTCCGGGAAATCTAAAAGAAAGAGGGGTGAACATAAAAGCGGTTTTGGAGGAGTTTTGGGACTTATTTGCAAAGGGACCTGTTTTTCTAGCTAGGATGTTGAGTCACCAGATAGGGATCTGTTTCTCTTTTCAAGGAAGACAATTTGAGAGATATTTTACTTCACCTAGATATCAACATAATTTCATGTAGCTATTTTAGGAAAAATAGAATATATTTAAGTTTTATATTTTACAAGCATGAACTTGAAAGACATTTAGATATCTCAGATTTTTGTAATTAATATGGAGACCATTATTTTGCAAACCATTTATGTAAATTCTATAAAACAATTTATGAAGAATGAAGAAGGGTTAGAATTTTATTGAAAAACATATTTGCATTATGGTATATTTGAGCAACCTTGAATATATTTGCAGTTTTAAATGAGCAATTTGTATGAAACTCATGTGTTGTAGTTCCCCGCCAGTCTTCCTTTTTGTAATACAAGTTTTCTTCCATGTCTGATAATGCTAGTTTCTAATATTGGATTTCATTTATGCTCCTTTATTGTATTATCAACCATTAGTATTTGTTATTTCAGTTAGCTATAAACTCTATCTCACTTCACTTTTATACTTCCAATTTCTCAAACAATTAAAGGATTTTCTGCTATCATGCTTTTTATAGCTTGCTCATTAGATCTGTAAGCTCATTTGTTTAGAAACAAACTCCATGCTCAATGGTATGTTTTGTAAACTTCCCAACCAATTTCATCCAATGATCTAAATCAGGCCACCGAACTCAATTGCAAAAAACCTTCTACTACAATGACCATAAAGTAGTTGAGTTTTACGGAGAGATCCCTCTTCAGGTTGAAGGGCGAACTTTCAACCTAAAGGAGGTTCTAAGGTTACCTTAGGGTATTTCCTACAACCATGATTTTCCCTAAGTGATAACATAATTATTGAATGGCCCCTTAATGAACCACTATGAAGAGACATGCTCTTTTGGCAGGGAAATTTCCTTAATAGATGCACAATCCTTTCTATCTATACCAAGATCCATCACATTACATTTGTATTGGGTGGTAGATGCTTCATATTAGTCAGAGGATGATGGGATGGGAGGTTCCCCCGTGCCTCCTACATGTTAACTCTGAGACCATTATGGGGGCATGTTTTTGATGTCCCCTAGCATGTGCCTTGATGGGACGATGACAATCTTCCCCACCCTATCTCAATCCAAACACCGCATCTGGAGAAAAATACTCTCATTACATTTAACTACAATAATAATGCAAATTTTAATTTCACAATCTAGTGAAATATCAAATTGATATATAAAACATTTTTATTATAAAACACAAACCTATTGCACAATAATGGTTATTAAAGACAATATAAATATAACCTACACAATTTAAATTTGAACATAAAATTTGCATTTAAAATCATTTCACTTTATCATCACTCTTATTTTGTCGAGAGACACTCTCCAACCCAATATGGAAGATATGTTGTAATGTCCTATCTTGTCTTGTTATGTAAACATTTTGACTCAATCAAATTACATAAAAATAAAAATTAAATAAAATAAAAAATAAAATAAAATTGAGGTAAAATAATCAATTTATCATTGGCGGTTTTTGGGCTCTAGTTTTTGACAACCCATGGCTTTTCCAATGGTGTATATATATACGGCTAGTCTAGATCCATCTTAACTTTGTATCTACCAAGTGCCGAGAGAGATTAAATTTGTTGAGGTGCAAACCCAGATTAGAGTGAAAGAGATTTGATCCCTCTTGGCACTTGGTAGATCTCGAGTTAAGATGAATCTAGGTTGGTGTATAGTCCATTATTCAGCTTTATCAACATGTTAAATATGTTGTCATCCCATGATGTTTATAAAGCATAACTTATTCCAAGCTTATTATTCAAATTCTTTGTTTGAAAAAACTAAATGAGTCTAGATCCATCTTAACTTTGGATATACCAACTACCGATAGGGATCGAATCTCTTGAGATGCAAACATATTTTAGAGTGAAAAAATATTTGATCCCTCTCAATGTTTGGTAGATCTAGCCTGGTATATTAAAAGATAGATAGAACTTTTCCCAACAAAAATTGTATGAAATTTTACTTTATAATTATATATATATATATATAATATATTATATAATAAAAAAATCGAGGAGTTAGTGTTAAAAGAATTTAAATATTAAATATTGATTGTTTCTTTTTTTAATTAAAATATTTAAATATTATATATAAAGAGGTTTACACCTTAAGTGATTGTATCTTCTTGGCAACATGTAGATTTGGAGTTAAGATGGATCTAGATTGGTTTTAATTATTATTTTAATTAATAATTAAAGATATTTATATTATTATTTTATGTAATTTGATTGAGTCAAATGTTATAATTAATAATAATAATAATATTATTATTTCATTTTATTTTTATTTTTATTTTTGTGTAATTTGACCGAGTTGAAATGTTTACATAACATAGGAGGACAATACAACATCTCTTCCATCCTGGCTTGGAGAGCACTTCTCGGCACAACTATGTAAACATGAAACTTTTTTTTTGGTAAATTAAAGTTGTGAGATTGTTTTCTCAAATGTTTGCATCATCCACCTCACGATGTACTTCCTTTTGAATGATGTTATGCATCAATGTTGATATATGTAACATTAAAATACTAACATATAGTTAAACAAACATTATCATAAATTGTTTATATAAAAGTGAATTATACCTTAGTTTAGTTGTTTTGGCTATAATATATATATATATATATATATATATATATATATATTCAGTTACTCCATACGGGGTTTGAATCAATGATCTTTCGCAAAGAGTACCTTAATTATACACACATTGATCCTCAATTCAAAACTCCATGGGCTAAAGTTCAATCCATATTTTTTTTTTAAAGCTCGACTTTATATTACTGATGCAAAAAGGTACATAGAGTTTGTCTTTATGTTATTGGCTGCCTTGTTGGGAAACTGAACCGATAACACAAATTAATTTGCTTCAAATTGTAAATGTTTCTTCTCACTAGCTTATCCAACAAAATGAAAATTTGACTAGTGCCGAAGCTACTGTGCCATAGGTTATAAAATTTTTGGCTCTGTTCCAGAGAGCATGTTAAACAAAGGAAAAACTGATAAACATTCTCCATGACTAAACTAATTCATTACAGAAAACTATGGTATGACTTGGGACTAACCATGTACTCGCTTCCTTTGAGGTACTTCGAGTTGTGGACCCATGAGGAGATGCTAGCCACCAATCATCACAAAAGAATAAGTCGTTGTTCAGGGAGGAATCACCAGTTACTAGCCAACCCATGGCTTCGTGCAAATCACCATGCAAAATAGTACCATGCACTGCTGACCAAGAACACTAAGAAACTGTGAAGAGCCATGAGCCACATGCTTTAGCCACCGGGGAGAGATGCCTTGGACCCCTAGGATACGAAGCCACACAAAGCACAAATCCTACATATAATTAGATTCTGAACGACCCTTTTCCTTTGACTACCAGCGTAACCTGATATAGAAGCCAATTGAATTATATTAGAGCCGCCCTTCCCGAATTGTAATCCAAAGTGGCACATGAGCCATGAACTGTATGTAGTAGAGGTTAATTCCTACTGATCATGATCTATTGGTGATACGAGGGTAGCCATCCTTGTAAGATGGAGAGAAACCGAGGATAGAGGCCATGCCAACACCCACTATACCACAAAGCATTTCAAAATTCCCCAAACTCATGTCTGTCACCCAGAATTGCTTTGTTCCTTAAGAAGAAAGGATGTAGTTAGGCCACGCCTTTAATGGAGCCCGCAAATCCATAACCTGCAAATAATGAGAAAAAAGAATTTGTTGGGAAGGTTGTATTAGAACGGTGAATTTGGGGGGAATTGGAAATTCCAGAACTAACCTACGAGAAGGGGAGTTCGAGGATGGCTAAGTGCAAAACCAACAACTATGCAGACATTTTAGTGCCATGGGAACCGCAATAGACTAAAAAACAACCCAATTGCAAACTGTGATTAGAGAATAAGAATTAGAGGCATAATCCCCTTGCATTAACACGACATAGCTAATTTTTTATATGTCGAATCGTGAGACGTTGCAGATGACATAAATAGGCTTGAGGGGGGACACCACCCTTGTCCAACTAAAAAAGAAACCTCTATGAATAATGATGAGGAGCCATAATGTTTTCGCGAGGCAAACCAACCGAGGAGTACGATGACCAAATCTCAACTGGTGTGGGCATCTTTTCAAGGTGAATGCAAGCATGTTGATGAATTGAATGCACAATCAAATGGTGGGTAACCCAATATGGGCTTGACCTCCTGTCGACAACCATTAGCATTAGGCACCCGCCATGGGGGAGTAGCCCTGAAGTACAAGGGAGAGGCAGACACTTCTTAATTGAGATAGTATTTGGTTGGGACGATTATGCATCTAACGGAGGGTTATATGTGTCCAAAGCATAATTTACCAGGATATAGGAATCTTGTTGCCAGAGAGACATATGTGAGACAACATAGGAGCTTGAATACATTCAAGCAAGGAGGCTACTTTGGATATGTGAGCTTATATGCGCCAAATGCTTGAAATATTTGAGAGAGGTGACTGGCATTGAATTTTCTTGAACACTGTTATGGTGAGAAATGAGTCTCCTTCAATGAGGAGTTGATGGTAGATTTTGTTTAACGCGGTGCTTAGACCATGTTCTAATCCCCAAAGTTCAAATTCATTATTGGTTATGAAATCTAGCTTGCTTGCAAAAATGTTAAGGATTTGGCTAGAGTTGTTCTTGAAGCCACCACCATAGCTTTCTAGCCAAGGGTTGCCTTTGGAGGCCCCATCAAAGTTTAGTTTTATGAGGTCTGATGGTATAGGAGACTAGGATGAGGGGCTGACAGGAAAATGAAAATTATGGATGCCAAAAGGGAGAGAGTGTTGAGAACTTAGTCCCAATCATTTGATTATAATTTTCTCTACTAGAGGACATTCCCAATCGTGAGGAGTCCATTGTGAAGAGGCTACTGTCTCCTTGAGTTGAGAGAGTATGAGCTTCCAAAGGATTTCTAGAGAGGTAGGATCTTTCAAAAATTCTAAAGTTTCTTTCCCTCCAAATATTCCAGCTGAGAAAGCTAGGGATAAGGATCTAAGCTCTGTTAAGTATGATGCTTTTAAAATGAGAGTTTGTCCAATTTTCTAGGGAGGCAGTTATAATGGACTAGGAGACTCGCTTTAGAAATTGGAAGGAGATGGAAAGTTGATTTGAGAGCTTGGAAGAAAAGGAACAAGTAAGAAATAAGTGAGTAGGATCCTTTGCTTGGTTCATCCACAATGAGCAAATTGATGGGCCATGAGACCACGTTTCTAAAGATTATCCCATGTTAAGGTTTTATTTTTTAATAATAGCTATAGGAAAAGCGTGATCTTGGGCCAATGCAGCATTTTCCAGAGATGTTTCCACGTGCAAGTGGGGCCAGGGAGCTGAGATTAAGTTAGGATATGATATGCCTCCTTTAGATTTAAGTTTTCAAAAGTCTCATAACCCAAACACAATATATCATCGTCGACATTCATTGTGATATTTGTTGTTTTTAAGACCGGTGATAGAAGTTGTTGCTCCTCCCTCTAAGTGTTGGCATAATCTGGGTCATGAATTTTCTATGTTCGCCATGGGGAGTTAGAGGGATGGTTGTTCCAACACTGGGTGACCACAGATAACCCTTATTGATGGAATTGTTCTTGAATTTGAAGTGAGTTGGCCAAAGTAGAGAGATTAGGCCACTGATTCCAAGAGTCATTGAGAGAAGAGTTATCATCCTATTCTGTATTTCCCCAAAACAATGGTCCTAAATAAAATGTTTGTTGTGCCTTGTTGCATTCCATATATGACAACCTTTGATGCCTATTGTCATTCTTACTTGTTGAGAGGAGTGAACACATTGAAAATACTTGTTTGTCCTCATTTATCACCAAAGAGCTTAGGGGTTTTTAAACGATTTCCACCAAGTTTTTGCACTTAAGGCTTTGCTGCAATCTCAAGATATCTCAAGCCTAGGCCCCCAACGGATTTGGAAAGAAAAATCTTATCCCAAGCCACTAAGGACCATTTTCAATCCAATTGGGCACCTCCCCATAGGAAGGAATGTTGAAGTTTGCAAATCTTGATGAGGATGGATTTGGGAGCAACTAGAGATGAAAGGTATGTGGGAATTTTCTAAAGCACAAATTTGAGAATGGTGAGATGATTGACCATATTGAGAGCCCTAAATGTCTAGCTGGAGAGCTTGGCCTTGATTTTGAGCAATAATTCTTCTTATACTGATAAGCGAAGGGGATTGGATGTGAGAGGCGCGCCAAGGTATTTGGATGGAAGGGAACTATTTTTGAAGCCAAAAGATCCAAGATATGTCAACTTGAACAACTTGGGGGTATTAAAGAAAAATATTTGGGATTTTCCTTTGTTAATCTTAGTGCTCGAAGCTTCTATAAAGATATCCAGGATTCGCTTACGTTCTAGAGCCTCCTGAAGAGAGAGATTCCCCATCAACAGATTGTCATCAACAAATTGTTGGTGGGGCGATCTTTGGTGATTGGAACCAAGAGGAAGACCTCACAACCGATTTTGGGAGAGAGCATGTTGGATGGAGATAATCAAGTCTTTGAAAACAAGAAGCAAGATGTAAGGGGATATGGGATCTCCTTGTCTAATGCCTCTCGAGGGGGTAAAAGTGGGGGAGGGTGAGCCATTGACTAGAATAGAAAAGAAGGATTTGGAGATCAGAGACATCACCCAAGATAGCCATTTGTTAAGAAATCCATATTCCCTAAGGGTGTGGTATATGTATTATCAACTTAAATTATCGAAGGCTTTAGACATATCTAGATTGAGGAGCATCCCAGGTTGTTTAGAGGAATGGAGTGAATGGATGTGCTCCTTGGCCACGATAATGCTACCCAAGGTTTTCCTACCTTCCACATAACTAGTCTGCTCAAGAGTAATTATTGAAGGAAGAAAAAATTTGAGGTGAATGGAAATGGTTTTCGAAATAATTTTGTAGATTAAATTGCATAGGGAAATAGGACGAAATTCAATGGGAGAGGGGGCTTTTCAGGATTTAGGTGTTAAATAGATGGAAGAAGCATTGAAGGCTATGAGGAGAGAGGTGGAGCATTGAGAGTCTTCCACTACTTGTCAAAAATATTGACCCAGGATGCTCTAGCATGATTGATAAAATTTGGCAGTGAAGTCAACTCGACTTGGAGCTACTTCTTAGAAGGTGATCTCTTTCATAAGTAAGCATTTTGTTATTCAGAATTAAACTTGGGGATATGTTGAATTACCTGGGTATGTCTACTCGCATGTCAGGAATGGCCCAATGAGGAGGGACTGAAAATGTTGAGACAAAACTCATGTGACCACTTCATGATCTTCCACAACTTGTTTGTGTGGATCTCTCATACGATTGATGTGGTTTTGTTGCTAGTAATTTATCATGGACCTGTGGAAATTTTTTGTGTTTCGTTCCCCCCTTTTCAGCCATTTCACTCTGCAATTTTTCTTGTAAATTATTTCTTCCTGCACGAGCCATTCATTTAACTAAACCTCCCGGGCCTCTTCAGAATCTTTTAATTCCTCTGTTCTTCCTTCTTTGATTATAGTTTATTATACTTTTTTCATCATTGTTTTTAATCTTTTATTTTCCTGAAAGATGTTGTTGATGTTCACATTCCATTCCTTTAGTTTTTCCTTGGTATGCTTATGTTTTTGTTGGAAGTGGTACAATACTCTGATTGATATGGACACCAATTCTTGCAACCATTTTCCCATGTTAGTCATGAAGCTCGGATGGCAAATCCAAAAAGCTTCAAATCTAAAGTGATTGTTACTTTGGGGCCCTGGCCATCCAAGGTTAAGGATGATTGGCTAATGGTTCATTCCATGACTATGAAGGATGAGAGCCTCCATGCTAATACCTGCTAAGAGAAGGGACTCTGAGTAGAGGAAGCAATCTAGCCGCAATGCCCACTTGTTGTTATCCCACATGCCGATTGTTCCACGTGTGGATCCCATTTGGGGTAGGAATATCCACCATCTTGTAGTCATCTATGAAGAAGTTAAAGAGAGAAAATTCTTCTTCTAGTCTATGAATGTGTAGCGAATTCCTCCTTTCTTTTCCTATAATGAATGGATTAGAGTAAAATCTCCCCCTAAGATCCATTGATTAGGGCCGACCAAACGAGCCATGGCTAAAAGGTTGGAGATAAATATTTTTTTGCCATGGGGAATTAGGACCATAGACATTTTAGATGATACCCCCAGTGAGAGGAAACGATAGGTTGAAAACGGCCTGAGAGGATTCTAGGTAGGGAAAGGAGTATTTAAGGATGACAAAGGAGGGGTTCCAGAGGATTGCTAGGCCCCCTGATGTTGTTGTGGAACATTAGGAGAGGATATCACAATATTTCCAAAAAACATTGACAATTTGTATGAGGCAATCATGCATGCATTTAGCTTCTTGAAGCAACAATATGTTTGGCTTTTCTTGGGAGAGCATATTCTTGAGAATTCGATGCTTGGTTTTGACATTAATGCCTCTGACATTCCATGATATGATTTTAATCATTGAGGATCATGGAGAGGGGAAAAATAGTATTCAAGGGAGTGTGATCCAGGTAGATCTTCGTGGCCACCCACCTATTCGTCTTGGAACCCCACCATTTTTTCTTTTAGATTCCTTAATTGTAGGAAATTTACTATTTTTGGCAGTTTTTTGGGTCTTGAAATTCCATAGTTGTTTTGAGGCCCTAAACAACATTTTTTTTGGAAAACGGGCAAAAACATACTTGACAATAAGGATTTAAAGTCTAAAGTTATAGTCCTCGAATAAATCTTTCTAATGAGGTATCGTACAAGTGATCATATGCCAAAGTTACGACCTTGGGAAGTTGATGTACCAATATACCCCAATGAGGGCCAAAAACTTTTGGCGCTTCATCTCCTAGGGTTATGTTTTTGGAGGTTTAGGGTTTTCCATTGTTTCTTAATAATAAATAGGACTTTTAGCCTCATTGTAAGACAATTCCAAAGGCATGTAGCCGCCACAACTCTTCTCAGAGATAAGCTACAATCGCGTGAGCTAGTTTATTTTCATTCTGCATGTAAACAATTTTCAGTAATTGGTTATTAATGAATTGAAGTTTTGTTTTCGCTGTATCTCTGTGTTTTTTTTAATATGGGTATTCATTTTGTTCCTGCATAAATCCAAGTCAGAGCGACTCGATTTGAGTTAATCAAGAATTCACCAAGGTCATAAACGAGTTGGTTGTTGGGTTTACAACCCTTTTTCTTATGTTCTTTGATTAATAGAGCTCGGTCCTATGGAGCGTTGTGTTTGATTCCTTGCAATGATGATGATAAGGAAGGAGAGGGGGTGGTACCTTGCATGTGAGCTCAATTGATGAGCATATATTGATGCCAAAGATAGGCTTTGGCCACCATTTGAATTTGGTCTTCTGGGATGGTAGACGAATCTTTGTGCTCCCATTCTTCTGCTATTTGTTAAAGATCCATACTCTGTAATTTGAAATATTCTAGATATCCTTCCTCCATTAAAATTGGGGTTTATTGATTAGTATTTTCGATTTGTGCATTGTGCTCCATGGTCTGGGGAATCATGTCTAATTTTCCATTAGTCAATTTTTCCTGGGAAACTTGCTTTTGAGGATGATCACTAGAGGGTGTGGCCTGAGGATCCAGATCTTCTTCCTTTGTGTGTTGAAGCACAACATATAGATTCTACCCTTAATCACCTTGTTGGTTTAAATTCTCCCCATGTTTCTTGGTAGTTTTTCATTTATTATTCATTGTGGTGAAATCACTTCCAGAGGGGACTTGATGTGTAAGCTCGCTCCTTGGTTCTTTTGGTTGGGTTTGCTTTGCAGGACAATCCCTAAATAGGTGGCCATATGCATGGTAGTGATGTCAATGGAAATGGATTTGTTCATAGTATATATGTTGTTCCTAAATGGCATCTTCACAACTTAGAAGGAGAGTTTCTTAGAGGGGTTTAAAAAGATCCAAATACACACAGAGTCGAGCATACGTCGTATACCTACCCTGCTTGGTGATATGAAAGAGCATAACAAAACACCCAAGTTTATTACCTATTTGTGCTAAAATATATAGATCCCAGTATTCATGTGGCAGTTAGTAAAGTCTGATCTAGACAAGCGGAAAAGAGAAATCTTCTTTCTCCTGATCGAATTTAGGGACCCATAGTTTCATGTAAATCCCAACCGAGTTCATGAAATTAGGCAAGCCTTGAAAGATGTTGTCATGATCCGTCACATCATCAAAAATGACTATGAAAATTCCCCAAAAGCCCAATTTGAGTTCAACATCTCCTTTAATGGCCAGATTCTTCCTCATCCAATTGATCAAAAGTTTCTCTGATGGCCAACATCCTATGAATTTACAAATGAGAAAGTTATCCTTCATGTGCTCCACTATGCCACCCCTATTCTAAGAAGGGATATCTAAGAGAGGCAGTTTCGAGGCTTGCTCGTGGTAGGGCCCGTTGGGTTGTGTTAGTTGTCCTGCTGGATCTAAGGTTGAGGTTGCAACATGTTGCTTGTTCAGATATGTGGCAGTGGATTGGTGGCCAAGCATACCATTAACTGCTTGTTTATTGGCTGAGATGTTGGGTTTATGAACATGTTGTTGTCGAGGGCATCCTGCCATTGCATTTCTGAATGAAAGGCCACCGCCCACTCCCCCACCCCCATATGTGGGTGTTAAGGAGTTGTGAGTCTCATGCATTGATTTTTGTCAAAACCCTAGGGTTTCATAATCGTGCAAGTTTTGCCACTTTTTCTAAAATTCAATTTTCAAAATTTAATCCATATTAAGAGAGTAACAAATTTTCAAATTTTTGTAATTAAGGGGTAGAAGGTGTGAGGGATTTTGTTAAATGTTGAGGGAACTTTAGAAATGTCATATATTTGGGATATTGGAAAGGCTACAAACAATTAAGTAAAAGCATATACTCTCTATCAAGGTAAAATTCTCCTAAAAAATGCAAGATCAACAACCTTGATAGTCATAGGAGAGTTATGTACAATTATAAATTTAATGGTCTCAAAACAAACTCCATCTAATAATAACTCGCCCTTGATCACATCTCAACTCCACAAGAAGATACACATTTTGCATAAGATCATATTTTATTAAATGTTGCAAAGATTAAACCATTTGACACTTAGGCCAATAAAAAGGCCATGCTTAATCTCGGTGCTCTTCAAAGAATCAAGGTATGGGGCTATCACCCAATAACTTAACTTACTAAGGTTCAAAATGAGATGTCACAACATTGTAATTAATAACCACATGTCATTTAGTCACTACATATGGTTTACAATAAAGGAGCATGGGATTAAAAGGGAAAGTCATCCCCTCATTTGCATGCTTGACATTACTTGACTTTAGGATTTGAACTCCTAGGTGAAGGAATGAATTAACAAGATGAGATAATGAAACATTGTCTATGAGAGGATTTTTATGTCGAATGGAGAAGGACATGTCAATCTAAAACTAATCTAGTAAGAGCTTACTTAGTCTCTAGCCAGTAATTTGGATTTTTATCTTCTTGAGTTGATTTTAGGGTGTGAGCCAAGTGTCCTCTGAATTTTGTCTTTGGAGTGTGTATGAGTCTTTGATCTATTTTACCTTGTTGTCTTATATTTGGCTCTCTCGTCTCTGAAAGGCCATGAAAACTTCATACTTGGAAATCACATGTTTTTTCTAGGCTTGATTTTCATCCCAAACCTTTTTCATTGGGTACTCCGAGTTTGGGTCTCTTCTTGTGTAAATTTGCAAAGCTCTTCCTACAATTCTGTTTTGCATCTGTGTTTTCCCTAGCTATGCATTCTTGATATAATTTGAGGAACAAGGCATCATTCATTAAGTGGTAGAAACTAGTCTTTCTAGGCGATTTCCTTTATGTATTTGTTTGATCCTTAGCATTCACTTAACCAAAATCAACATCATAGATATCTTTGGAATGTAGCCCACATGGGTTATAGGGAAGCATAACAATTTAAAAGAGTGCTATGAAGACTTGAAGGGTCAATACAATGTAATAGATCCTCCGATTTGGTGATCTCAATGGTGCATGAAAACAAACATCAATGTACATCACAAAATGTTGTAATCATGATTACTTTTGTGTAGCAAAGCGAAAATTTGACGTTCTCGAAGATGAAAGTAACATGTTAAGGAACATAATTATTAGCCTTAGCAATGATTCATAGTTTGCATCTTCAAACCACATAATACCAACAAAATCTATTGATCAAGAATTAAAGGAAGATAAAGTGCATCATATAATGGAAGACATGGATCTTGAAAATAAGAACCATCTTCCTACCAACCTTGGGAAGGAAGAGGTAAACAAAAACAATCATAATGTCTTCCAATAATTTTTTGTATTTTAAGAGTAATTACCCAAACAAAAACAACCATCATATCTTCTAATAAATTTCCATGTTTTAGGAGTCTTTTTTACATTATATACTTGTAAGTTTGTTTGCAAAAGTCATGTGGATGTAACAATTATAAACTTTTGAATTACCACATATTTTCAACATTACCAAATTGAAAATGTTATTTTATTTTATTTTATTGGGAAATATAACAATAATTCCTCCCAACCACATGAGATAAACCCAGTAAATAATCTCAAATACCCCATTTATATGATCTATCCCCCTTGAAGATGCTTATTTTCAAGTTGTTGATCTATCTTTTGTTCTGTTTTGTGATATGGTTACATAACACACAAGCATGAGCATGATACTTAGTAGGACTTGAACCCTCATTGGGAGTTGTAATAGCTACCTACTTTCTTTAACTCAACAAATTTTCATTTATTACTTTTCAAATAAAATGAACTATATAATAGAGCAAGAAATAGATTCAAGTGGAGGTTGAGGTGTAATTATAAATTAGGTGTGCATGAGGGTTATAACAACTATTATTACCTATTTGAAGATCCTCAAACTTTGAGATCATAGATTCATTTACACTTAAATCCACAATTGATTGCAAATATTAGATGTTACTGCCCATTTTATTAGGGATCTTGCAATCAAATATATATTTCCATTTTCATTAGCATTTATGATGAGAGGTGTGCTTCCCTTTCCATTAGAGAGATTATTACTAGAGGTGTTGCACTTTCATTATAGAGTTTATGATTGGCAAAGACATCTGTCAGATTATGCCTAAAGGTGTGATGCCCATTTCATTTGATAGTTGGATATCACAAAATATCATAATCTTTCATAGTGAGTACACCTTTACTTAATCTAAATTATGCCTTATATTTAGAATAGAACATACCAAAAAAAATTCTAAAGAAAATTATGAGTCATTGAAACTTACATCACATCTTAACATTTGCAAAAGGTTCAAATTAGACCGCATCAAACTTAATCATGCATGTTGGTTCAATAAAAGTGTTAGACTATATTAATGATCCCAATAATGTGGGTATAATGTGTATATAAAATTAGACATGACATGTCTTGTATTCAAAGGTAGTTCTTACTAAAGTTACAACTAAAGAAAAACCCTCAAATGGTAAGGGACATTATGATCCCAAACTAGAATAAAACCATCAATCCACTTCCTTTCCTCATCTTCAATGCCCCTCAATTGAGGTTTTCCTCAAACAAATGTTTCATATATAATTCTCGACACAATTGAGAAATGTTGTAAATCAAAATTGACTTTTCACTGTAAAATACATATCATGGGGAAACTCAGTTGGAGCCTCCCCTCATTTCAAGGATAGTATCTAGGGAATACCAAATTCTACTGATGCTCAAGGATTTTTCAACACAAGGCTCAAGGCCATCACACCAATATATTAATTAAGAGCTCAACATGCCATTTGCAATAATTGAACGCAAGTGGGGAGTATAACACTCTTCACAATTACCTAGGCTAAACACAATTGCCAATACTAACTTATTATAACATTACAACCAATCAATTAAAATATGTTACAAAGTGTTGTTATTCAATTTATGTTCATCTTATATAGGGACGAGTCTTTGTAATTCTTATAGTAAAGTCATTCTCATGTAAAATAGAGGACCATAACTTCTAGTATCTTATACCAAAGTCCCAAAGGTCACCTTGCACGAAGAGTTACATTGTCAAATGTTTTAGTGGGAACTTCCATGTATGAGAGAGAGAGGAGTGCTCCAAATATTCTAATACCAAACAGCTTGGATAACAACAATATTTCCCCTTCTATATCTCATAACTTTCCATGAGAGATAAGGTACCACCTTCTTCCTCCCTAAATTCGATGGAGAATAGTGGGACAAAGAAACTTAAAATCTACTAGAGTACATAACATATCACAAATATGAAAAAGACATGTATTGAAAAATATGCTTATCATGTATATTTGTAAATCTAAAATGTAGATCTGTCACCAAAAAGGCCACAAACAACCCATTAGACTAAAAAATACCCCTTGAGGTCTAATGTCAATTAATCCTAAAACCACGATTTTAATAAGACATTGTGAAATCTTGCCATGAATATTTGGAAGGTCCCCTTCATTTCCAAACTATAACTAAAGGAAAACTCTTAGTAATTTTTCTAATTTGGTAAATTGGGTGCCACACATTAACCAATAAGAAACATAACAGACATGGTTGGCCTAAAAATTCTTGCTAATGAAAGTCAAATTAACAAAAAGTGAGAAATCCTTTGAATATTATGATGACTATTTTAAAGAAACCAAGTCCACATCTATGCAAATAAACATTAACACTAAAGGGAACTCATATGTACCTAACAAGGGAAATGTCACCACCAAAGGTTAGTCCTATATATCTGATAAAGTTATCTTCACTAAGTCATTGCCACAAGCAATTTAACAAAGAAAGAATAATATCTATATTAATGAGGCCTAAATCATATTTGTAATAATTAATATTGATACCAATTACAAAACAAAAAATCTCCAAACAAACCAAGGAAATAATGCAAGTAGAGTCATAAATCCATTTGATTAAGAACAATTAACATATAGCATAATATTTATTTAACATGCACCCTCTTAGAATGGTAATCCCTCTCTCACACCTATATAATAAAACTACACCAATAAGCTAAACCATTGAATTAACAACTAGAACATAAAAATAAGGAGATAGATCATGCCCATTGCTAATGTACTTGTGAAGAGAAATTTTGATCAAAAGGGTGACCATTTAATGACATAAAAATTTAAGCATTATAAGGATATGTGTTAACCATTTCCATAGCTCGAAAATAATGTTGGTGATAAAAATATGAGTGAACTCTCTAATGGTCTTTATTGTTGGATTTTTGTAGCTATGGTCAGTGTTCATAATTGGTCTTAACCCTCCAAAATAAATAGATAACAAATATAGATTGTATTTCAAGAGCTTTTAAAAGAAGTAAAAATTAATTTTTGCCTCCAAAATGTAAATTCATCCCCAATCTGTTCATGTTTGCTCAACTCAATAGTCACGACACTTCGACACATTCAACCACTATAAATAGGTCATTTATCTTCCTCATTTGGGTAGGAAATTTAGATCACATATGATACATAATTTTGATCATCTGAGGCACTACTCAGATCTAGAAAAGGACGAAGTTGAGGCTAATCAAGATGAAATTTGAGGCAGAAAGGATGAAATCTAAGGCATACCAAATTCTCTAGAGGTAGATCAAATTCTTTAAGGAAAAACAAAATTTTGAGGCTATTCATGGGCATTTTAACCAGGTTTGACTTGAGTTTGGTTACTAGTCAGTTTGACTTGATTTGTCTAGAAAATTCAGATTGTATTTCTTTTTGAAATGGAAAATTTCTCTAAGAAAAGGTTGTTGTTGTTTTCCCCTAGTTTGGGGATTTCCCATGATAAATTTTGTGTCCCTTTTGTTTGACTGTCACTTTATGTTTCTACTATTATTATTGTTTTAATTTTGAATATTTCCTATGTATAATTTCTTAATTATTAAGTGACACAAAATAAATAATGAAGAAATCATTGGAAGTTGTTGAAAATAACAATAAGAAATGATAAAAATAGAATCCAGTATATTCCAATTTTAATTTGTCCTTGAATTAAAATTGTGAATTAAATTCGAATTTAGTCTCACCAGCTGCTTGGAAATAATTAATTAATTCATTACGGATTAATTAGCTGGAGAAATTCAAGTTAGAAGTCTTTCTGAAGTCATGCAACAGATATCCCTTAAATTAAGGAGATTATCCCTTAATTAAGGAGATAAGATTGAGTTATATTTGAGTTGTAATTAGTTAGCTCAGTTTACTAAGTTAAGTCTAGTTAAATTAGTTCCAAACTGTTTGAGGAACAAATTGTGAGTTATTAGTCAGTTGATGCATGCATGCACTCAACTAGTGTACTCTAGATAACTGAAGATTCCCTCATTAGAAACTCATGCATGTCTATTCAGAGAAAGACCCAGCTGAGATTAAAGTCAAGGACAATGTACTATCAATTTCATGTGTTTTCCTATAAAGGAAACTCATGCATGGAGTCAAGGAAAGGTTCCTTGAGGATTGTGCAGTTCCGACAATGTGTTAGAGCAATGTTACACTGGGTGAAGGAGATCATCCCAGAGGTAACTGTGCAAGGAAGTAGGAGCTTGGAGGGCAGAGGAGAAGGCTTGTGAGAAGCTTTGATTGCCTGTGAGCATCCAGGAGGATTGTATTGAGAGCTGGCTAGTTGTGAGAACTAAGGCTTTGTATAATTCTAATGTATTTCCACCTTGTATGATAATACAGATAGTGGGGTTTTTAGCCGAGGCTTTCCCCTGAGTATTTTTTGTGTTTCATGTGTATTGATTCTTCTTCTTATGGTTATATGTGTTCAGATCTGATTCAACTCGATCTTTAAGCTTCCGCAAGTTTGATAGTAGAAGTAGATTATAGTATTTTGCTTTGATATATTGCATTATCGAGTTAATCTACAATCAGATTTTCTAAATAGATCTCAGAGGTAGATTTGTAGAGAATTTGCAGAATTTCTATAGAAGTAATTATCAGTCTAGGAAATCCAAAAAAATTCAACATGGTATCATAGCCTAATTAAAAATAAACTAATGAGACTTGAGGTCTTTTGTTTGTTTTATTTTCTAATTTACACCAAAAACCCTAGAAAATTTGAGAATTGTTTTCTATGGAGAATTGAAGCACCTAAGATCAATTTTTGAAGTTTGTAGACAAGACTTTGTTAATAGTTGCAAGAAGGTTGAAGCATAAGTTTTAGACCTTAGTTCAAACTTCAAAAGGGCCAAAATACCTCAGTATGATAGTACATAGGTTGAAGTTACCTCAGGGTTAGTTACAAGGTGCCAAGAGAGCAAAGGAGGAACAATGATCCTCAGGGCTAAGATGCAAGCCTAGTAGAATTTAAAAAGTGGCCAAAAGAGGTCTGAAGTACATATGTGGAAAAGACAACAAGTTTTCTCTTGTGCATAAGGTCTACTAAAGTTTGTTTTAGGTGGATTGCGGAAGGCACTATTCATTTTGGTCACAGAAAAGAGCCTCTTTAAGAAGGGACTTGATTGATGCTTTAGTAGTAATGGAATTTCATAGTCAATAAGGTTGAAGTGTTTAATGCCCCTCACAGAGCATGTAAGATATTGATAGAGAATTGCATTGGTGGTTGTATATATGTTCATTATTTGATTCCAATTAAGAATTCATTCATTTTTGTAATAGTATATGAGTTTTTTTCATGTCGCTAATGTCTTTAATATGTTTTTGTGTTAAGGGGTTATTGTTATGCCATGTTATGAAACCCGAGCAAGGATCTCAGGCCTTATATATTGTTGTAGTTGGTCATATTTACAATGGCACAATAAATGTAACAATTACTCTAACATAATGCCAAAGCTTGGAGAATTCATGTTGATCATTTGAAAATATATTTACAAGTGCTAAAAGGATGTTGCTCGACTATTTGATGAAATTTCAATCAACAAATCTTGGTTTCAATAAGAAAAAGGGTATTTTACACATCTCTGACAAAATCATCTCTAGGAACACTAACTTTATAGGAAAAGAGCTCATTGCATCGAGAGGCACTCTATAGCCCAGTATGGTAGTGATGTTCTAAAGCATTATGTAATGTAATGTTACGTTGACTCGATCAAATTATTAAGATAAGTTTAGTCATTTGATGGCTTTACGGATGGTGATTTACAAGCCCGTGGTATTTTTTTGTGGTGTTTGTTATGATTAAGCCTATTTAACAGCTTGAGGAAATCCATTATGGAATGCAAGGGTACCACCTTAGATCCATCTTAGCTCTAGATTTGATCCTTCTTAGTGCTTAGTAGATCCAAATTTAAGATGGATCTAGGTTGTTGTGGTATGTCTCCAATTCCAAGGTTAAAATGCAAGACTAGGAGGGAACCTTGATTATCCATTAAAGTTTGATATTCTCTAAATTGAAAAATAAGGAAGGGACCTTGGTTATTCGTGAAATGTTGATCTTCTCTTTTTTGACAGTTGGAAAAAAAGGCACCTTGGCTAATTATGGCATTCTAAAGGATTCTACCTATCCTTGGTGATATATCTATATAGAGTAGTTCTAAACAAATATATGACCTCTTCTTTAGGCTTCCATTATTTCAACACAAGCAACTAAAATAGCTTCTGATCTCCTTTGGATCCTAAGCATCCTTGGTCAAGGGCTTTATAGTGGAGAACTCAAAAGTTGTTCCAAAGTTGAAGGTGGAGTCATTTGTTGTTATTGAAACAATCCAATACAACTTACACATCATTTAACAAATTATTGCCAACTTTTGCTACTCCTCTCAAATGGTACAAATAATTGATGGTGAACATTTTATCCATAGGCTCTTCATTGTCATTTTTAATACTCCAAGAGAATGGATATTAATGAGGTAAACAAAGTTGTGGCTTTGGGGCAATGTTGGTCTTTTCCTCAAACCATGGTTATTAGTGTTCAACCCTCCAAACATTTTTATCTCTATAATCCCAATGTCATAGACAAACACAAATCTCCCTATCTATTTGTACCACATAAAATATTTTAAAAAGAGTAAATCTTGTCAATCAATTATTTCTCAAAATTGACTCGAGACATGTTAATAAGGGAATTATTACCTTTACCAACATTAGTGTAGAGGTGGACCTAAGTGAAGGCCTACCTCAACACATCATGGTACAAATGTGGGGACTATTGATGGTATGGGGTCTTGGACAATGCAAATGTAGTTTCTTAATATAAGATATGTGAATAAATAGGGCATTTAAAGGGTTCTTATCCAACAACCCTATTATCTTCACATAAAAAAAAGAGCAATAAACCTAAATGATGGTAACTCACAGAGAAGAAACCTTTAAAAGTAAATAATAAAAAAACATGTGTATACGACATTTGTTGCATCAACTAAAGTGTCAAATCCTCCTCTTGAAGGTTGAGATGTGGATATAGATTGTTAGTGTCTCCCCTTTATTTACAAGTCATTACAATTAAAACCCTATTAGGTAGGACGAAGAGGCATTATGAATTAGACAATATGACAAATAATTGTCTTCACTCAGTTGTGTCAAGTGGGTGTAGCTCAGGTGGTAGGGAGGAGTAGTTATTATCCTCCCCACTTGGGTTCCAGTCCCACCAAGATTGACATGCTCGCTCCTTAGGAGTAATTTCTACATGAAAGATAATTGGCTCACCTAGACATAAGTGGGTTTTTTGTGAATATAGCTAGTATCCATCTCTGGTACACTGAACAAAAAAAAAAAGTGTTTCTGCTCAGTTTAGAAGATACAAGGTGTCCAAAGTCAAGAAAATTTCACCAATTACAAAAACTTTCATTGAATACTAAAAAAAGAAAGAAAGGAAAGGCTAACTTTTCTTTAAGTTTGCAACCAGACAATTAAAAAACACAACATATACTTTAGGAGTTGTAAAAATAGGCAGATAAAAAGTCGACCATAGTAAAGTATTGTAATTTTAAACTTAAAGTTAAAAGAATGGTTACAAAAAATAAATACATAAATTTGATTTGAATAAGTTATATGAATCAAATTATTTATATGTGTCTTCTAATAGTACATGCATCTCTCATCTCTAATTCAATGAGTTAGCTTAAGTGATTGAATGTCATGAAAGAGGTCTTGGTATCAAGTGTCTAGATTGACTACCTCTATACTGCACTTGATATTGTGAGTCTCACCTTATTAATTTAGTGCATAAAATCTATCTCATAATAATAATAATATGTTGGCAAGTTCGGGTACGCGACTAGGAGCGAGATGTATAGTCGATATGGATTCATGGCATGAGAAAGAAACATTGCAGCAAACTCCTTATCTAAGGCATACACTCTATAGGCTATGGGCACTTGGAAGATCACTAAGAAGATAGGAGATTCAATTATGATTTCTATCATAAGCCCTTCATAGAGGGTTTGTAGTGGGAGCAATAATATGACTAAATTATATTGACTGCTATTTTTTGGTATTATCTTGAAAGCATGGATAATTTTAGGGGCTAATGTTCGCCCAATGGGCTAATTTTCCATGATTTTTCCAAAGATGAGTCAGGACATGATAAGACCTATAAGTCAAACCTGTTTTTTTAACATTTTAAAAATAATTATCAACCTACTTTTTGAATACACAATTTAATGAAAATTACAATTTCTCTTCAAAGACTATATAAAAACAAAAATGAAATATATAATAAAATATTATAAAAAAGACATTACTTTTATTGTTTATTATATTATATTATATTATCTATATATATATATATATATATAATATATAATTGAATCATTTTATTTGTATTAAAAACATAAAATAATTATACCATCATTTAATAACTCTCTATTGCTTTTTCCCTCGTGAATTTGTTGAATATGTGAGTTTAATGGAATTTTTTATTAAATATAACGAAGGAGGAAATGCTAAATAAAAATTGTTATTTAATAATGAATTATCTTTAATATTATAGATATTATTATTAAAATAATGGTTTATTTAAATAATAAAATAAAAGGTTGGGATAATGATGATTTGAGTTTAAATTTCAAAGGAGTATAAATGTTTTATTGATTGAAATTCACAATATAACAAACCAAGAATATTCACAATATTGTTTTTGGTATTAAAAATGTTTTTAGAAAAAAAATCTAAAAAAAAATATAAATTTGAATTTAGATATTGTAAGTTGCTTATATTAATATTTTTGGGAACAATAAGTTGTAATTATGGTTTAAGTTTTAATTGTTCTTTTGTAATCATCATGGCTCAAATAACCATTCCATATGGTGTGTTGATGCTCATGGGATTTCTGAGTCCACATAGAAAATGACATTCCTTTAGTGTCTTTAATATGGTCGAGTTTGTTCCCCTCTAGTTCATGCCCTTAGTCTTGTAAAATATTATTGTAAAATCATTCGTGGATGCCTTAGAGACTAGCATGTAAGTTAGAGGGGCCTTGACTTCCACACATTCTTCTCAAACAAATATATAACATTAAGGAAGCTCCCTCCTCTTCTATTTAGGTCTATCCATGTGTCTTCAACTAAACTACGTTCCCACAACAACATAGAAAAATCTACAGGTTTAATGGTCTCTTGTAAAAGCTAATAAACATACATCAATGGATTTCTCTAACTTGGAGGTTATATATTTTGGATGAGGTGTTTGTTTATCTATACACCAAAGGGTTTTTTCATTTTGGAGTTTGATCCAGCAAAAGATAATAGAGATCTAATCCTCAACTTAGGCACATGGATCTAAGTAAAGGAAGCTATGTGTGTGAATCCATGCTTCCTAACTTTTGACCCCTTTTTGCGTAACCTCTCCACTACCTCAATTTGGGTAAGATCACTCCCTAATCTCCCTCTTTAGTGTCAGGGATTTGAATCTTTACGGGATATAGAAAATGTTATTGAAAACTACATTTTCAAACTATATAGAGATGGAACAAAGGCATGTCTTTATATACACATGCACGTGTGTAGACGTGGACTTCATTGAACATTTTTTAGTCAAGTTTAATCAATATGTTTGCTAAATAATATTTCTAATAATGACCCCTTGACTATGAGCATTTAACTTCTCAATTTTTAGCTTATTTTCGAACTAACCATGTTGCATCTCATCGTCCTATCATCGTTGAGTAACACTCTCAAAGTGATCATAGAAATAATATTTTTGGCACTTAGGAGCAACAATGGAGCATCAATTTCCCATGGGGCATAGAACAATTAGTTATAGTGTGAAATTAAGGCACTCCTTTCATGAAGGTCATCAGTTCAAAACCATGTGGATCTAGCTAACAAGAAATAAAAACAAAGGAGCATCACTTAATAAGAAAGGAGCGTCAAGGGACCGAGTAGAAGATTCATTGTAGTAAAAAACCCACCTAAAGGCTTAGAGAAGAAGAATGAGAACACCTCACAAGGACACCCACCAATAAAAAAAAAGAAAAAATAAAGTGCAACAACCTTTAGGATCCACTCATATGTTAAAAAATAAATTGTTAACTCCTTCAACTACCCTACCTCAAAGACAATTGAGGCCCAAAAATTCAAAAGTCAAAGCATCTAGGAAAAAGAGGCAAAGGAAGAGGATCAAGCCAAAAGAACCATGGTATGTGAATTAGATAATCTGATGGAGGAGAAGCCATAGAAAAGTGACATCAAAGCAAAGTAGAAGGAGACATGCTATGAATGAAAGAATTAATCACAACCTAAGAATAAAACTAGGAGGACTGGATAAAGATTAAAAAGAAGCTTCACAAACCTTGTGAACTTCGACGAATATGACTAAGCACTACCACATAAATCTATTGTAATATGTATTGCTCTTATTAATTTATAGGAAAATAAATTATAATGATTGTTTGGTCAATTTAGTGTGTCCTAAATTGCTATATAAATTATCAATCCAGGAGTTGTAAACTGTTGAAGTGAAGTGCACTATATACGCAAGATAACCGATTTCTTACTTCTTTGTCGTTTTTTATTTTTGGTTTGTTTTGGGTTTATCTTCTTGTTGATTCCCTAATGTGAGATGGCAATTCTAAAAATCAAGTATGGATATAAGTATTCAAGGAAATGGTGGCCTTTAAAATAATTTCCAAACTTCAAAGTTTTCAAAAATGTTTTCAAACTTGCAATGATGAAATCAATTACTAAGAGAAAATAAAAATGTACCTAAATTCTAATTAAACCAAACAGTGAGCTAGTGACTATGAAACCCAGTATCCTTGCTGCTGTATAAAAAGAAAATTGAACTCAAAGCAATTCAAAAACTGTAAGCAAAGTAAACTGGATCATATTACATCAACTCATATTCTGACCCCTCACCATTCGACTCGCTCTGGCTATAGGAGGTAATCATAAACAAATTGAGTAATATGATATCTAAATTGCATAAAATGAAACTAAGATTAAACTACGCATTCATACTTCAATCCCTCACCATTCGACTCGCTCTGGCTATATGAGGTAATTGAAATGACATGAGTAATATAATCACTAACTTGCAAAAACAAATAAACTAATATCAAACTATACACCCATACTTCAATCCCTCACCATTCGACTCGCTCTGGGTATAGGAGGTAACTGAAAAAGACATGAATAGTCTAATATCTATCTTGCAGAAAAGTAAATGAACAAAACAAAATTGAAAGAAATAAACAATGCTGGAATTAGAACTAAGAAAACAAATCAGTAGAAGGACAAGATAATTCCATCATGTCATTAGTCATCAAAAAGCTATGTGCACATGCCCGGGCTATCTATTAGAACTTGAAACGAAAACACTAATCAGTTGACAGTCATTAGAAAAAGAAACTATGGACAACAATCAACATGAATACTATAAGCAGAGTAATATATACAAGCAACCGATTTTGGCATCAAGAATAGAAATGAAGAAAGCATGAAACTGTACAATAACTACAGAACCTTGGTGTACAGGGGCCCTCTGCAACCTCGGCCAATCAGAAATCAATCACGGATTTGAACTTAAAAGCAGTGTCTTCTCATATATTGAAATATAGTCATAACATAAGGATTAAGTCACGGCATAGTGGCTTGTAAAACAGTCAAGATTACTTATCAAAAACTAGTTTATATGCATACGAGGATGCTTTATTTATAACAGGAAATAACATAACTAATTCCTAAGATCTGCGCTGGTAAACAGACACGTAAATGACCATGTCCGGAGATCTAGCAGTATGGTAGCCGTGAGAATTAAATCCAAGGAGGGTGGCTGTTAGATTTGGTTCATGGAGCAGTCCACAGGTGTTAGCACGCCTCTTGGGATTTGGGAACTTGCCACACAATTCTCCTCGTGATAAAAAACAGAGTCCTGCCACTGCAAAACTCTTAGTGTTGACCACTGCTTGACTGGCTTTGACCACGGTCTTCTGTGAGTGATTCGACTGAACTAAGGGGACACGTTCCATGTCCACATCATTTGCAGCTTGCCCATGTGGCCGGATTCTCCAGTAGACACCTGTAACATAGACTTCAACAAAAAGGCTGCGAAAAGTTGAGCTGGCTGCGGAAAGTGACAAGATTCCACAACTGACTGAGCAAAAATCTAAATCAAACAACAGTCACAAGACATAGTTAGGAAACCATTTTATATGCTCTTTTTAAACTAATATGCAATGATTTGATAGCTTGGAGGTTCAGGTAACTGGGAAAAAAGGCTAAAAAGGTATATAGGGAAGATGTAAGTTTGGGACTCAACAATGATTTATTCAAGCACTACAACATAAATCGATTGTAATATGTATTGATTTTATTAATTTATAGGCAGCCAAATTGTAATGATTTATTCTTATAATACATGTAGTGAAATAAATCAAGCAAGAAAGCAAAAACTCATAACAAGGAGGATCCTTCATCCCCCAACAAGTCAGAGATTGAAAAAATAGATGAATTAATCCCCAAAATTTCACAAGTTTTTATGGTATGGGTTATTGAATTGTGTAGCGATGGCCAGTCTTCATAATTTATATTTTAGCCCTTGTAATGAATAAATAATTTGTAAGACATCTTCTTCATGTCATTTTGACAATTTATCCCTTGAAATAATTAGTATAAGGCATGTTCTTCATGTTAGATTTAAAAGAGAAAATTTTGAAATTTGAATTTTCAATTTTTGGCTCCAAAATAGTCAAGTCAGCCTAGTGAAGAGACACACCCATTCTGGACAGGCAGATCACTATATAAAGGCATTCAACCTTCTCCACAAAGGCACCACCCGACCTCACACAAGTAAGACAATTTATGGACATCCAAGTGAAGGAAAAGGAGGAAAGATCATCTCTCTCTCTCTCTCTCTTTAATTCACATCTCTCTCTCCTAGCTCACACATGTGTTTCTAGGCAACATATTCTAGACATGCCGAAATTTTGGGCAGACCAGAATTCTAGGAAGGTTGAGTTTTTGGGCATATTATGGAGGTCGAAATTTGACTGAGGGAAAATCAGATTAGAGTGAGTTGTTGGACAGATTGGGAGGCTTGACTTGAGGGTTGTTAACCAGGTTTGATCATAAGCATTGTTGGTATGTTTGATCTCATAGTTGACTAGTTGCATTAGATGTATCTCTTGGTTAACTAAAGAATTTCTCTAAGAAAAAGGTTGTTCGTTTTCCCCCCCAAGTGGGTTTTCCCAAGGTAAATCGTGTGTTCTCTTTATGCATTGCGATCTCTATTGTCCTTATGGTTTTATGTTTAATTTATGAAGTATAATTGATGATAAAATGGAATTCTTAAAATAAGATCTATATCATTTGAAGTAATTATCATTATTTCATAAATTGGTGCTTGTCACTATTTCACTTGAAAACTCAACATGGTATCAGAGCTTTGGTGAAGAATAGGACATTGAGATCACTCTTGGAAAGCTTTGATAAAAGGATGAGAATTGAAGAAGACCTCATCTAATATCTATTTGCTTGTGCATGACTATGGGTTCATGTAGGAAGGCAGAAAACAAATTGGAAGGAGCTACAAACTTTAGGGCTCGGAAAAAAGGGATAGAACTCCTCCTTACAAAGAATGATCTTTTAGGTATTGTGAAAAGCAAGGTCACTGAACTGGAAAAGCATGAAGAAAAAATAAATTTTAAAATGATATTACAACTAGAAGTATCGTTGTAGATTCCATCAGAGATCATTTGATTCCATATATTGCAAATCTTCACTCTTCAAAGAAAATATATTATTCCCTAATTGGATTGTACACTACCAATAATATTGGTCAAGCAATGAGTTTGAAGAAGCTTCGTGATGTTAGAAGGCAAGAAATGATACTATAACCTCGCATTTCATGAGGATTTCTCGATTGAGAGATCAACTTCAAGCAATTGATGAAATCATTCCCAAAAAATAACTAGTGACTACAACAATTAATGGTTTACCTAGATCATGGCATTCATTTGTGACAAGAATATGAGTTGATTTGTGTAGCTTGGGAGGTACTCCAAAATCCTAGGAGTTGGGTTTGCGAGAAGTTTGGGCACAAAACGCTTTGTGGGCTAAGAATCCAATCAGAGGGGTTTTAGATCTAAGAAGGGGTTTAAAATCTAAAAGATATTAAAAAGAAAATTATTATTTCCTAACGTCTAAGAGGACGAAAACCTTAAGATCTAAAGGGTTCCTAAAAGGCCTAAGGAATCTATTTAAAACAGGCTTAGGATCTAGCCTAGTGAATCAAGTGAGAGGTTCTTCATTTTATTGTGGGCGTTGGTCGCTATGTATCCCTAGAAGGAGGTATGAGTACCTCAGGTCACAACACTTTTAGGGAGGATGAATGGAGGAGAAAGAAGGGTTTGTTGTAGATTTCATTTCTATGATCCGGGTGGATATTGGTGGCCACCCTCCTATTCCACTTGGACCCCCACCACTGTTTCTTTCAGTTTTTCAGTTTCATTAATTTTAGCATAGTTTACTATTCTTGGTAGTTTTTTCGGGTCTTGAACTTTTGGAGCCGTTTTGAGGCCCTAAACTTTGTTTTTCAGAGAAAACAGGCAAACATGAGTCTTTAATTGATTTTTGCATTCAAAAATTGTATTACTCAGATAAATGTTTCTGACGAGGTATTGTGCACATCAAACGAAGATCGTATGCTAGAGTTACAATCCCGGGAAGTTGATGTACCAGTTTACCCAAACAGGGCCCATAGTTTTGGCGCTTCATCTCCTAGGTTTAGGTTTTTGGATGCTTAGGGCTTTCCATTGTTTCTCAATAATAAATAGGTCTTCAATCCTCATTGTAGCATAGTTCAGAGGCATGTAGCCACCACATCTCTTCTCAGAGATAAGCTACCATCGCTTGAGCTAGTTTATTTCCATTTTGTATGTAAGCATATTTCAGTTCTTTGATATTAATGAAATGAAGTTTTATTCCTATTTCATCTATGTGTTTATGTTTATAACTATATTCTATTGCGTTCCTACATAAGTCCGGATCATTCTACTCCAAGGAGAGGATGGTTTCCTCATGAAATTTAGACCTAAAGTAAGGTAGTATCTGGGCAAGAAGAGGAGGCTTTTTTTTGTGTATAGGTCGAGCCCTAGGTATGGATAATTCCATGATGTTATAGACCTTAAGTTTCTACCCTAAAAAAAATTTACATCATTGTTGGGATTTGTGCGAGAGAGAGGACCAAGATAATTAGAGAGCAGACCTCTACCTTGAGATAAGGTTGTATTTTTGTATGCTTATCCTTGTGGTTTGATCAATAGATTAGGGAGGCCAAGACCTTGGATAAAAGTGTGAGATTTGGGGTAGAAGAGAAGATTGATATGACTTGTGGAATAGGGATAGCGAAAGAACATAAACAAGGAGAGAATGGCCTAAGTGATGGGTTATCTCAAGGGTTTTGAGGCAATAGTAAATTTGAAGCCCTAGATCAATCAAGCATTGAATTTATGTGGGCCATCCTTCATGCCTAGATTGAGATGAGAAGTTTAGTACTAGTGTGACCTAGTCACGTGCACAAATGAAGGTCGAAAACCCCTTACAATGAGACATCCATATGTGGTATGCTTAAGGCATAAGGGTAAAAAACCTTAAGAGTAGTGCATAGAAGTTTTAGATAGAAAAAGGAGGCTAACACATTGTTCAAATTGAAGGAAGGATATTGAGAATTAGGACTATGTGGTGGGTTGTCCTTAGATGAAGGATAATGGGAAGAATCAAGGAAACATTGATGGTATTTGGAGGTTTATTCATAGATCATGAGGAATAATTTTTTAGAATGCCCTAGATTTGTATTTTGAGGATGAAATTACTAGTGTGAGGGCAGCATATTTGGCGCCCTTAGATTAGTCAGGGAATCACTGTACGTGGGCATATTTGGTGGCCCTAAGAATAATGAAAAAAGAGGCTAAAGTGTCACAAAAGTAGGGAAGATTTGTGTGCCATAGGTGCGGTGTTCTGGAGTAGCCAAAACCATGACAAGTGGGAAGATTTAGAAGAGTGAGCATTGTTCACAAATGAAGTTATTAATAGTGATCTTTGTATGCAGAATGTAATGAGGAGAAGACCTCAAGTACAATTTCATGAAAGGAGCCTTGGGATGTTAGGAAGCAGATTGTTGGAGCCCTAGTTCAGAAGTTGCACACGGGAAGACTTTAGTGAAAAAAGGGTAGTTCTAGAAAACCCAATAAGCAGTCATCCTAATGGAAAGAGGACATCTTATGGGAAGATTTATGAGCCAAAGTTCAATGACACAAAATGAGGTGTGATCATTAATAGTGGAAGACAAAGCAACCAAAGATGTAGTTGTAGTGATTAACAGATGGAAAGGCAAGAGGACCCACCAAATGTGTTTAGGGCACGTGGACTGAAAGTGTTGCGAGGTGCCACATAAACAAGTAGGTCAAGTGTGCCTTGTTCATGGTAATTTGGTAGTCAAAGTGACTAACACCAAACCCTAGTTGTGTCCTTGTTTCAGGGTTGTATGTAACGACCAAGATCGAGGGTTGTGAGGTGCCACATCTACAAGTAGGTAAAGTGTGCTTTGTTTAGGGTAGATTGGTAGTCAAAGTGACTAACGCCAAACCCTAGTTGTGTCCTTGTATCAGGGTTGTATGTAACGACCAAGATCGAGGGTTGTGAGGTGCCACATCTATAAGTAGGTAAAGTGTGCCTTGTTTAGGGTAGATTGGTAGTCAAAGTGATTGACACCAAACCCTAGTTGTGTCCTTGTATCATGGTTGTATGTAAGGTCCAAGATCACTGATACGAGAGCCCTAAGACTGTTATATTTTATTTTGTAATATAACATGTAGTGGGTTTGAAAAGTTCAAAATTGTCATGTGCACTAGTTGATTCATTGATGTGTGTATATTTCACTGTGAAAAGTAGTATTATTGTGGCATTTGAGTGTGTTTGTGTAAGATACTTAAAGATCCTAACCATATTCTCATGTCTCGTGGAAATTCAACAATATGTGCCAGAAAAGATGCTACAAAGTTTGATGAACTATGGACTACGTGTACTCAATAAGAATCAAGGCTCATATCAAGAGGGAAGATTCAGAGATTTGAACAAGGTGACTCTCGAGCATATGCACCATGTTTTAGGAAGAGTAGAGGAAGAAAGAAGTTTGGTTTCCAAAGAAGAAATGAAGGAAGAAGAAATGATGGAAGAAGTCTTGGAGAAAGAAGATTTGTTCCTCAAGGAAAGAGAGATATGTCAAAAGTTCAATTTATGAATGTCATAAATTTGGTCACTATAGACATGATTCTCCCAAAAGATCAAATGATAGAAGGAGAAAGGGAAAGTAGCATGCAACCATAACATACATTGATGAACTTCCAAAAATACCCAAGAATGAAGAATCAAGTGACAAAGATTTCTTTTATTTCTTTGTTATTACTAGTTCTATTGCAGATAGTGATGATTTAAGGATAATAGATAGTGGTGCCTCAATGCACATGACGGGAGGTCGTGACAACCTCACAAGCTTAATGGAAAGAAGATGATCCCATAAGGGAGAGCTCGGAGACAACAATAATTATGGATTTAAAGGCATTGGGAGGACTTTTGTTGAGATGGAATCAAGTGAAAACATTCATCTAAAAAACATACTATATGCACCAGGTTTGAAAACGAATTTGGTTTCTATTTCATGTATGGAAGATAAGGGAGACAGAGTAACATTTGTTCATGGAAAAGTTCTTGTATGGTTAAAAGGCTCCAATGTAGTTTATGCTAGATAAATTGAAATTTGTGAAGGAAGGTTGTATAGACTCTTGAAACAACTTGCTCAAGCGTTTGTACATAATGACATTAATCCGTGTGAGCTATGGTATAGAAGACACACTAACCTTCACTATAGATATTTTCCTTCTTTAAAACAAATGGTTTCATGTTTTCTAAAATTGCAGATGGAACATGAAGAAGTGTGTAAAGGTTGTGCATTTGGAAAGAAGATCAAGAAGCTTTTTCCAAGCAGCGAAAGTAGATCCATGGAAAATTTTGACCTAGTCCATTCTGATGTATGTGGTCCAATTCCAGTAAAATATATTGAAGGTTCTTTGTATTATGTATCATTCATTGATGATTTCTCTTGCAAGGTTTGGATTTACTTCATGAAGATGAAGGATGAAGTCTTTGACAAGTTTAAATAATTCAAGGCTAAAGTCAAAAACTTTAGGGGAAAGAAGATCAAGATCCTAAGATCTAATAATGAATGATAATATACCTCCAAGGAGCTCATTTGCTTTTGCAAAGAAGCTAGGATTAAGAAGGAGTTTATAGTCCCTTATAATCCACAAAAAAATAGAGTTATTGAAAGAAAGAATAAAACCATTGAAGGATCTGTTAAGACAATGATGCATAACTGATACTTGTCAATATTTTTATGGAGTGAAGCATTTATGACAACTTTCTACATTCAAAATAGAAGTCCTCATCGAATTCTGGAAAATAAGGCTCTTGAAGAAATATTCACCACATAGAAACCTTAGGTTGGTCATTTGAGAATATTTGGTTGTCCTATTTATATCCATGTACCAAAAGATAAGAGAAGGAAGCTAGAACTTCAAGAAAGAAAGGAATATTAGTTGGATACAATGAGTCATCAAAGGCTTGTAGAATCTATGTTCTAGGTCAAAGACATGTTGAAGTTAGTAGAGACGTGACCTTTGATGAAAATTTTACCTATTGGAAATTTGAATAAGTATCCATGGACTCTGATAATGACGAAGAACGTGAAGCTCCCAAGGAAGAAGTTTCAACGCCGCCCAATCTCATAGAACATCCTTTAGATCATCAAGAAGAGATAAAAGGGCCTAGCATCCAGTGGATTTGATGTTGTTCCCGAAATCAAGAAGATACCAACTTGACTTAGATCCACCTTGTAGGAAGCAGAAGGGGATGTAGCACCATGTGGCACCTCTAGGGAAAGCAAGAGACCTAAGAGGTATTTTGGATATGCAATTTTGATGACAAATTTGATTGATTATCAACCTTCCACCTTAGAAGAAACAACTAGCCAACAAGTATGGAAGGATGTTATGTTAGAAGAATACCAATTGATTATGAAGAATGATGTATGGGAGATTGTGCCTAGACCTGAAGGGAAATCAATGGTGACCTCAAAATGGGTATACAAGATCAAGCATGTAGTGGATGGCAGTATTGACAAACACAAGTCAAGATTTATGGTTGAAGGATTCTCCCAACAAGAGGGAGAGGATTACGATAAGACTTTTGCCCGGTTACTAGGAACACTACCATTAGTTATATTATTTCTATTTCCTCCTCTATGGGCTGGAATTTACATCACATGGATGCAAATACTACTTTTCTACTCGCATGATTGAGGAAGAAGTATACATAGAGCAACCTCAAGGTTTTGAGGGCCATGGAATAGAGTCTCGCGTTTAAATATTGGAGAAAGCCTTGTATGGACTTAAGCAAGCACCAAGAGCCTAGTATACACGAATTGACAATTATTTGACAAGTGTTGGTTTCTCCAAACGTGACATTGATCCAAACTTGTATTTCAAGGTTAAGAAGAGTAAACCTGTGATTCTATTATTATATGTAGATGACTTATTTTTGACTGGTGTGGAGCAACTCATTATTCGAAGTAAGAGGAAGTTGGCCTCTAAATTTGACATGAAGGATCTTGGGTTGATGCACTGCTATATGGGACTAGAAGTATAGGAGAAGCCTAGTGAAATGTTTATTGACTAAGGAAAATATATTATCAATATCCCACAAAAGTTTGGAATTATGTAATGTAAATAGATGGAAACTCCCATGGTGACAAATATGAGAAAGTTAGAAAACTCCGAGTTAGATTTAGCAAATCAATCCATGTATCAAAAGCTAATTGGATAACTAATGATTTGGTTAATATGAAACCAAACATTTGCTTTGCAATGAACACTTTGAGCTAGTTTCAAGTGGAAATGAGACATGATCATTGGATTACAATAATGCATATATTGAGATGTGTGTGTGGTAATGTTGACTATGGTTTGAGATATGTCTCAAATGATGATATATAGTTACAAGGCTATACAAATGCAGATTGGTTAGAGAGTGCTGAAGACAAAAAAAGGTACATTCAGAGGTTGCTTTAGCTTGGGCTCCACTATGATTTCGTGGATGAGTAGGAAGCATATATCTATAGAAAAAAGGAATGACAAACTTGTTGCATTAAAATAAACAAATTTTATGTTATTTTTAAAGTGGTGATAATGGTTGTGTTTTGATTAATGACAATGTTGCTTGAGCCTTTTCAAAATAAACTTTATAAAAATGTTTTAAATGTCTAATTAGTTTCAAAAAAATTTACATAATTTATCTCCGGGAAGCTTAAGTAATATAATGGTTATATTGTTTACCTAAGGCCAACAAAATCCACATGATCAATAAAATAAATTAGATTAAATAATTTTCAAAATGTCATTTGTATTCCTCAATTGGGTTGTTGGAATTCGGGACATTGGAGGAGGGTCGGGAGCCTGTTGCATGGGTACCTCCCATGGCATTTAAGAGGGGTTGTGGCATGGCCAACCCACACCATGCATCACACATGTGGACAACTATTACCAACTTTCATTCTTATGACAAACTATTATTTGTTTGAGCATTCTCAGATTAGAGACCTTGCTCTTCAATTTTTTTTCTATGACTGGGTTATACCTTTGCCATAGGTGGGACAATTCCTTTGGGCGACAAGATATAAGGGGCTTGCATTTGACGGTGGAGACTCAAGGTTGTGGCATAAATTTTGGATTTTCTCTTTGGTTCAAATGATGGCTTTTTTCCATGGCCATGGATTTGCATGCCCCAAAATTGTGGGAGACTTAGCTTTAAGGATTGATATTCTATAACTCACGCACTAGATGTTAAGCAATGACAAAGGGAAAATCCTAGAGCAAGTAGTGGAGGCATCACCTCGAGTGTTGACGACAAGCACAATGACAAACATTGGAAGGGCAGGAGATGTTAGACATCAACTAGCTCTCACGACTACCTAGGTTCAGGTCTGGTGGGCCAATCAACATTGGGTAATTTTCTCTTGCCAACTCCCTTTTTTTATAATTCCTTCACCATTTTTTCTTTTATTTGTTGGGTGTTGGCATGCACTGCTTTTAGCTCAATGAGGGTGAGTTGTGGTTTGGATGTTGTTGCCCCTTGGTGGTTGTTGGACCATGTCAGGAGTTTCTTATTTGCCCTCCCTTATTAGTTGTTTTCCATTAGAAGTCACCACAAAACTCTCCAAAAATTCATGCCTTCATAGGTTTTTATTTTATTTGGTCTTCTCATTTCTAATCCCTTAGGTTTTAGGTATTTTGGGTGAGAATTCTATCCTGACCATTGTTTATATGGTGTAGTACGCTCCAACATTGAATGTGTTGTCACTAAGGGTCTGGGGGCAGGGGTCCTCAGGGTTGATCGTAAGCCCAAGGCTAAGGCCAAGATAACACAACCATTTTCCACTCTACCACTCCAAAAATTCAAGAGGAAATTCACTATCTTGAGCCCTTGACCACCAATGACTGATGAACCTACTTTGACTTAGAAATTCAAGTTGAGGTAGCAAATTGGGTTTCTGGCATGAGACACACTAGGGGAAGATGGAGCCAATACTTGAACTCCATCACCCTTCATTGGCAGATGAAGACACTCTTGGGTAGGGTCTTGAAGGAGAAGCATGAATATCACAATGATATAATCTCTTCTCTAAATGAAATCAAGTGTGTGCAATGCTATCAATGCTTTGTCTTGCTAGTTTGGATGCTTGGATTTCTCACCTTGAAAGCCATCTACAACGTAAACTAAAACCCCCTGCATTTGCTGGAACCAGTGCTCAAGACCCACCCAATTACTTCACCTTATTCTTGATGTTATGTTTCACCATTTGGTAGTTGTCTTTTACTTTCTGTAGTTTAGTCTATGTTAATTGTCTTAAATTTCATAGTGATATTCTTTTATCATTTTCTATTATCTAAACTGTTGTCCATAGTCAACAAATTTGGTTTCCCTTGAAGCGCGTTGTGACCAGACATAACATGAACAATCTTTTATTGTTGTATAAAGACATTTTGAAGCAATACAATTTAAATTCGCAAAATAAATTAAAAAAATATCATTTATAATACTTAAATATGTTAAATAAAAATATTAAGATAATTGTATTTTTATATGTCAAAAATATGAAATCTCAATTTATTTTATTGTAAATTAGATATGTTGAATAAAAACATCATTTCTGCTCACATCCATTTGCATCATCTTTTACAAAGTAGTTCAACCACCCATATTATTGTAAAAATTAAGCCTATAAAAATGAACATAAGTCAAAACAAAATTTGATTTTGCTAGTTTATTAGAATGCATACCCACCTAACAAAACCTTGTGCTATTTATCGAAATATAATTATGTTAAGTGGTTGTGATGGGAAATGTCACGTCCATTAGTAACAAAAGTTAAAAACCTCGTAGAGGTAGAACCCTAAGTTAAAAATCTTCGACCACAAATCATAAGATGTGATACTTTCACATCACCCTTTCATTTATTTCTACTTCTCCCATTAGAAATAAAAATCTTCGACCACAAATCATAAGATGTGATGGAAAGAAATATTCTTTAATGATCACATTTTTGGATTTTCCTTAGGTGGGTGTAAATGTTGATTTTTTTTTGGGTAAATAGGAATGTCTAGTCATTAATTCTAGATAAAAACCTTGCATTGAAAAGTGCTGCATTTAGGATAAAGTTTCAATATGATTACCACACATCTTTGAAGTATCCCTTCCTTTGTTTTAGCATTGTCCTTAAACCAAAACTATAATGATTCTTTAGGTTCATAGTTTTTCTAAAACACATATTATTACATTAAGATAAAATTTATCATAAGAGGAAAGATTTATGTAAATTTAATAAAAATATATTCATTTTATAAGAGTGTTTAAAAAACTTACCAAGATAATTATGTATCATATAAAACTTTTTTCTTCTTCTTAGTTTAAGAATTAGGTAAAGATATTGAAGTGATTTTATTTTACTTACATTTGGAAGATATCCATTCACAAATAATGGATATACTAAATGCAACCATGATCTTCTATCTCACTTAATTTAGAGTTAATCTCACCTCTAGTTCTATAAAGATCTTCACAAATTATGGATATACTAAATATATCACTTAATCCAAAGTCGATTTCACCTCTAGTTGTAAAAAAGGATCTTTATATTGATTGTTAGGGAATCAATGCCCCCCTTTGAATACTCCTTTTTGAGATGCATTGTATTGAATGAGCTATTGACTAGATGTGTAGTAAAGAAATCTTCAATGAAGTTATAAGAGGTATGCTTTGATAGCCTTAGTGAACCAACCAAGATGGGTAAATAAATCTATCCATTGTTTGAACCATACACATATTATTTATAGTTAAACCTCTGACTTGGTAAAATGAATCATGAGCAGAAGGAATGCACTCGTCCTCCAAAGCCACATAGCCTTAAGGGTTTGTTCTAGCCACATACATGGATTACTAGTATCTAGATTGGTCCTATCAATAGATGAAGCAACTAGGGAAAGGGGATCCTCCTCATTTTTAAAAACCTCAACCTTTACTTTAAAACCATTTGAATAATACCAAAATGTCACAAGTCTAGCTTTGATTGGATGACATAGAATGAATTGTGATTACACACCAAGAGAGATCACTAAGTGCATCTTCCATTGGAAGGATTCCAAATAATTTAATCTATATAGAATAATGTTACCAACTTAATGAGAAGTGTGGCCTTAAAACTAGACCTCTAGCTCTAAAAATCATATTTTCATGTGAAAAAATGAAAAAACACCCCAAAATGCAGAAGTGACGATGTAGCATCACCCTTTTTATTTCAAATTTAACATTCCAACATTTTTTAACCATGACATTAAAAATCGAATATCATAACTATGAAATACATGAAAAACACCCTGAAATGCAAAGGTGGTGATGCAACATCACCATTTTTTAGGATTAAAATTCCAACATTTTTCAACGATAACATCAAAGACAAAATATCACAACTATGGAAAAACCTTAAAAATCAACACCTAAATCCTAGAGTGTTCTAAAGAGCTTTTTTTTTAAGGTTAAAATTATAACACATTTGAAATCTTAGCATAAGACAACCCCTTTTCAAGAGGGCATTAAAATTGCGATATTACTTTAACTATGCTTTATAAGATCACTCCTAGGTTGAACACAATCATAAAACATCCATTTTTAAAATACAAAAAAGACCATATTAAAAAGGAGGGAAAATCTTGAGGTTTTTTTTGAAAAAACAACTTAAATAGTTATATATATATAATTTTTTTTTCAACCAAAAAAAATTAAAACCAATTCTTGAAAAACAAAAATACATTAAAAAGAACCTAAACATTTAAAAAACTGCAAAAAAAATAATGTTAGAAATTTTAAAATATAGATTAAAAAATAAAGTTAAAAAGGAAAAAATAAATTAAAATTGTATCATAAATTTTATATATATATAATAATCAATTTGTAGGGGCATTGGGGGTTGTGAGGGCTCGAGGGCGTGCCTTAACTTACAACCACCACATTGGGGGGCATGAGGGTTGGGGGTGACACATTAAATTGCAACCACATTGGGGGTGATGCATTAATTTGCAATCCTAATGGGGGATGTGACACATTGCATATGAGCCCTCACATCCCCCACTACCACCACACAAGGCAGTGCTTGATTACTTATAATGAAAATAAAAGCTTTATGGAGAACTGCGTTACAAATTGTTGAAACATCTAAAATTTCAGGTGAACCCTTCACCCATCATTAGGAACATGAAGCCAAAAATATGTATTTATTTTTAATTTTTAATTTTTTTATTATATTGTTTAATTTTTATTTTATTTTGGTTTCAACATTTTTTTTTAATAGCTTTTTTTTGTTTTCTTTTTCAATTTTGTTTTGAAGAAAATGATTTGGGTAATTTTATTTTTGAATGTTTTTTCTTTTTTTACTTTTGTATATTTTTTTAGTTTTCATTTATTTTTAGTATTAATTTAATTTTCATTAATTCAATTTTCCATTTTAACAAAGTGATTTTTTCATTTCTTTTAATTATTTTTTTCTCGAAAAATATTTGTCTACCTTTTTTTCTCATTTTTTTCATAATAATAATAATAATAATACCCCCATCCATGGGGTCTTGGATAGATGGTGATTAGGTGCTCCGTTAAGGCACTCCTTTATGTGAAGTCATTGGTTCAATTTCCCGCCATGATCATGGTGATATATTATACATGATGATGATGTAGTCCCACCCAAACTTACAAATAATAATAATAATAATAATGCCCTTGATCAGGGTGAGAGATGGGAGAAGGAACGCGGTGAGATTCGCACCGCCACCATGCAACTAATGAAGGTACTGCAAGGGGGGTGGCATGGGCACCTCCACACAAGCCTCAACATATGCGAGAGGTGAAGGCAAGTAAATCATAAAGGGAGAAGGCATTTGACGCATTCAAAATCGATGTCAATCAAACTTGTTGCAGTTGGAAAATTTGTTAGAGCCATAATTTGAGTTTCCTCCACAGGCTTTCGGTGGTATAGGAGTTTCTCCAGGGAAGTTCACAGAGGTAGAATCTTTGCCCATGTTTGGACAATCGAAATTGCGACATCCCCTCTCCATCTCAACTCTTCCTAGTATGTTCAGATTGGTTACCTTACGAGTCTAATGATTTCTATGATATATATGTCTTGTGTCTGGGTTCGAACAATCGGTCCAGACATGGAATTATGGAATGTTGTTGAGTGTATCCCTCTTGTGGTTCCAGGGCATGGCTAAAGGCCTCACAACTGAAAACCCTTCATTGGTTTTAGGAAATTCCACTACACATGAGCTTGGAAGCCTTGGGATATGGACACTTCCGGGTTTTTCTTTTTTTATAGATGGCAGGATAATAAATTTTGTGCTTATCTCTCTTTCCATGCAACTTCTGAGAGAGTCAATTTGGGAAGGGTTTATGGGTGATAATTTTTCATTTTCATGATGAATTCATACACCATTAAGAAAAGAACCTACAGGATACTCGGGATGGGTTATTAAATTAAATCCATGAAGATGATGGGGAAATGTTCCTTCGAGTGAGGTTTAATGTTTTCCTATGTTATGTTTATGTTCTTGTAGAATCCGCAGGCTTCTTATCTAGACTGATTTCCAGGCTTGACTTTGTTGACAATAATACTGAGAGGGGGGGGTGAATCAGTATTATCTAATTCTTTTACCAAATCTTTCTTATTTATACTTTGACTTATTTTTTGCATACCAATACCATAAATAATGAGCATGAACAAGAAAAGCAGACAGTCACAACAAAGAACACCAGATATAAGGTGGAAACCCAATGTGGGTGAAAACCACCTGCTGCAATATGTCTCTATCTTCTTTCAAATTAGAAACCCTTTTACAATGGTCTTGTACTGGTGCAGTCCTTTACCAGTACGCAGGCTGCAACCTGCAGAGAGCTACAACTCTCTCTCGTTTTCCAGTCTCTCCTGGAAGGGAGCTACAACCCCCTACTTCTTTTCAAGGACCACTTTTCATAAATTTTCAAACTGGATCCATCAAATGATCATCAAGTACATGTAAATTATACAGTCATCCGCAATAACCAGATCAATAATAACAGATCAGAACCCAGAACACCTTATCAACAGAAAAATTCAACCAACAGAAGATCTTAACACAGATACGCGGTTTTTCCTTTTACTGGCCTGCGATGCTACGCACTTCACCTTCTGCCTCTCTGCGTATACCCGCAGAGCTCCTTCTGCTAGACAGCGTGACCACGCACTGCTCCTTTCACTGATCTGCGTACATTACACACCCAATGGCACTATCGCGCCGCGTACTTCCCAGGAGATACGCACTCAAAAGAATAATCGCGCCACGTACTTTCACAGTAGGTACGCACCCAAAAGAATAATCGCACCGCATGCTGCTACAGAGGGCACGCACCTGAACCACTGTCGCCCTGCGTACCCACGCACTGAACCTTCGGTGCCTCTGCGTACCCACGCACAGAACCTTCGGTGCCTCTGCATACCCACGCACAGAACCTTCGGCGCCTCTGCGTACCCACGCACTGAACCTTCAGCGCCTTTGCGTACCTTGGACTAGGGCTGAAATAACCTCAGATGCTCAGATCTGAACTTGTGCTTAAGAGATCACCCTTCGCAGAGTCGCTTCTAACTTCTCCTTTATAGATCAATCTTTTAAAAAACCGAGAACCCAATAAATCAGATCTTAAGATATTCAATCACACAAAAGATGCCCAAGCCAAATGATCTCCTTTGCTTTATATAGGCTAGCTCTTCCTCAAATCAAGGATCATGGGGCTCAATAAAAAATAATAAAATAAACAATACCACGGACCAAAACCATGATAACCCAATACTGTTGGCTAAATACCATGAGAAACCCCACGTGTGGGCGCTTAACTGCCTTGGAATGTGTGCACTGGGGTACGCACCTCATGGATGGGTAATACGCATATTTGGACGCGGTCCCTGCATGGCATACCTGCGGGTACGCACCTCCTGATCTGTTCTCCTGCGTACTTCTTTATTTTTATCACAAAATGAGAGCCATGCCATGAGTGTTGCCATCAAGTACAACATCTGAAATCATACCAGAACCATAATGCCAACAATCTCCCCCTTTGGACTTGATGGCAACCTCAAAATCTTTAGCTTCATTCTCCCCCTTTGACATCAAGGGCAAAGGGTTATGCTCCCCCTAAGAACATGCTCCCCCTGAATGTGAACCAGATCTGTAATGAAGAACCATAATCCACCATGAAAGAGATAGAGACATATTGCAGCTACTTCCAAGATCTCCTTCTGCACATCCTCCATAATGCCAACAATGCATTATATGCTCCCCCTGAACCTGTACGGACAACCATCAAAAGAGATTCAACATGATGATGCATCAACAACCCCTAGCTTGTGCCTGAGGTATTCAAAGGCCTCCCTGGGCAATGGTTTGGTGAGAATATCAGCAACTTGTTCCTTAGAAGGAACATACTCCAACTTGACCTTTTGTTCAAGAATTTGTTCCCAAAGAAAATGATATTTGATCGGTATATGCTTTGTCTTCGAATGCATGACTGGATTCTTTGAAATGCTGATTGCACTTGTGTTATCACATAAGATGGAGACAGGTGGAGTACACTCGATTTGAAAATCCTGCAAGGTCTGCATCATCCAAAGAAGTTGAGTGCAGCAAGATGCAGCAGCAACATATTCTACTTCAGCTGTAGATAAGGCAATCGAACTCTGTTTCTTGTTGAACCATGATACCAGTCTGGATCCCATAAAGAATGCACCACCACTTGTGCTTTTCTTGTCATCCATGCTTCCGGCCCAATCTGCATCTGTATAAGCATGAAGTGTAAGATCTGTATCTCTAGGATACCATAAGCCATAATTTTGAGTCCCTTGAAGGTATTTGAAAATTCTCTTCACTGCCTAAAGATGAGTCTCCTTCGGATTTGCCTGAAATCTTCCGAGTATTCCAACGGCATGCATAATGTCTGGTCGGGTACCTGTCAAATAAAGTAAACTTCCAATCATAGATCTGTAGGTTGGTTGATGTACTGCTGCAGATTCATCATTTGCACTGAGACTGCATCCTGTGACCATGGTTGTACACACTGGTTTTGCATCTTCCATGCCATATTTCTTCAATATCTGTTTGAGATACTTGGTTTGAGATAAAAAGATTCCTCCTTCTTTTTGTTGGATTTGCAAACCAAGGAAATATGTTAGTTCACCCAGCAAGGACATTTCAAATTCTTTCTGCATGATCAAGGCAAAGTTTTGACTCATCTCTTCTTCATTGCTGCCAAAAATAATGTCATCTACATACACAACAAGTATTAGTAATTTATCATTTTCAACTTTGATATAAAGATTGCTATCTGCTGAACCTTTTGAGAAACCTTGTTTATGAAGATATTTGTCCAAGCGATAGTACCAAGCCCTTGGAGCTTGTTTGAGCCCATAGAGAGCCTTTTTCAATCTGCACACAAGATTTGGATCATTTCCAAGAATGAACCCATCTGGCTGTTCAATGTAAACTTCTTCTTCCAAGTCTCCATTCAGAAAGGCTTATTTTACGTCCATTTGAAATACTTTGAAATTTTGAAAACTTGAGAGAGCAAGAAACATTCGAATGGCTTCAAGTCTTGCAACAGGAGCAAAAGTTTCTTCAAAGTCTATTCCTTCTTGCTGCGCATACCCTTTACAAACAAGTCTGGCTTTGTTTCTAATTACTTTTCCATTTTCATTCAGTTTGTTTTTGAAGACCCATTTTGTTCCGATAACATTCTTATCCTTTGGTCTAGGAACCAACTCCCAAGTGTCATTCTTTTCGATCTGCTCAAGTTCTTCATCCATTGCTTTTACCCAATGTTCATCTTTGCATGCTTCTGCCACATTTTGTGGTTCAACAGAAGAGAGAAGTGCCAAATAGCTTGAAGCTTCTGCAAGAGTTCTTCTTGTTTGTACACCTGCTTCTTTCTGCCCCATAATCTGAGATTCTGGATGATTCTTCTGAACATATCTGGATGGAGTCTTTTCTTCTATTCTTGTCTGCTCCTCTGATTCTTCTTCAGGTTCTTCTTGAGGTTCTTCATCATTCTGCTGTTGAGGGTAGCCTTCATCTTCTTCGATGTCTTCATGATATACTTGTCTAGGGATGTATCCCTTCTCATCAACCACTACATCAATGCTTTCAATAATTCTGCCAAGTCTTTTATTGTAGCACTTGTATGCTTTGCTATGTGGAGAGTAACCAAGAAGAATGCCTTCATCTGCTCTAGGTTCAAGTTTGCCAAGCTGCTCATAGTATTCTTAATATAGCATTTGCTCCCAAAGATTTTGAAGTGCTTTACCGAAGGAGTCTTACCATTCCATAGCTCATGAGGAGTTTGAGTGCTGTTCACCCAGACATTTGTTTTGTTTAGAATAACAACCGCAGCATGAGCAGCTTCACCCCAGAAAGTTGCGGGAGTCCCTGAATCATCAAGCATAGCACGGGCCATTTGTTGGACTGCTCTCTTCATTCTTTCCACAACTCCATTTTGATGAGGAGTTCTAGCTGTAGAGAATTCTCTTCTTATCCCATGTTCTTCACAGAAATCAAAAAATTCATTTGAGGTAAACTGCCCACCTCTGTCGGATCTGAGGCACTTAATTTTGTGACCCGATTCATTTTCAGCCAAGGCTTTGAAGGCTTTGAATTTTTCGAATGCTTCATCTTTGTGCTTCATAAGTCCTAACCAGACAAACCTGGAGAAATCGTCAATGAATAATATCAAGTATTATTCTCCTCGAGGTGTTCTTTTTCTGAAAGGACCGCATGTATCTGTATGTACTAGCTCAAGAGGCATGCTAGGTGATCCATCCTTCTCTGGAAAGTTAGTTCTGGTTTGTTTTCCAAACTGACATGGTTTGCATATGGTGTTGTCAGAAATTTTGATATCTGGAAGATCGCGAACTGCCTGATATTTGCATGCTTTCCTTATTTGTGAAAAGCTTAGATGTCCCAACCTCCGATGCCATAACCAGTGCTCATCATCCTTGCTTAGATAGCATTGTTGTTGTCTTTCTTCAAATATGTACAAATTATTTGGAGT
>APFE031684520.1:0-25637 GCA_000404065.3 Pinus taeda
AAAATGGCTATATAAGTTTTAATTAATTTTTTATTAATCCACTTATTATAACTTCTTAGTTTTTAATAATTTTTAATTAGTTAATTTAATCTAGTTAATTTTTGTGGATTTGAATAGGCCAAACCATTAATATTGATATTTTATATAATTCATTAATGGGGTTATAAAGAGTTTTAATAAGTTTTTATTAATCAACTTATTGTAACTTATTAGTTTATAATATCAAAAATATTTTTTAATTTCTTAAGTTAGATTCCCTTACCCTTTTTGGTCAAAACCTTTTCTAATTTCTTCCCTTAGTCAAACTAGATGTTAACCCTAACGGCTTGTTAGGATCCCTCTACATCTATTTATTACATTGCCTAGATCTCGTTCCTCATCTTGTCCTGAAGATGAACCACACTGGCTTGTTCGAAATGCATCGATGAGAATTTTTCTTACGTGATTTTTGCCGAAAGATGCTGGTACAATAATGTTAATCTTTATGATTTTTTTACATATATACTAGCACAACCATATTAGCAAAAAATTTAACAATAATAATAATAATAATAATGATGTTAATGTGGTATTAGTAAATGTGGTTGTTGTACACTGATAGACATTATTTACTATGTATATTTATTTGTAGGAAAGTCTACGTTATCACGAAAGATACCCTCGATATGAGAAGCTACAACGCACTCTTTTAGACCTCCTTGCTAGAAGAATTTCATTGCTATAAAATGTCCATAGAAACATTTGAGTCCTCTCACAATATTTTTTGAATTTCGTTTATGGTTTTTATATACTGATAGACATCATTTGATATTAATATTAATTTACATGAAATTTTATGTTATGAGGATAAGAGACTCTTGATATGAGAGGTTATAATTCACTCCTTCAGGCCTCTTTCATGGAAGAACTTCATTACTATAAAATTTCCATAGAAATAGTCGAGTCCTTTCGTGATGTTTTTTTAACTTTGTTTCCCAGAGGTTTTGCTTAAGAAATGGTTCAAGTTTACACAAGCCCTCATTTGCAATTGTCAAGTTCAGGCACAAGGTGTCATGGAAGGGCCTTCCAAATGTATAAACCAACACGAGAAACTATGCAATTCAATGGAATTGTTATTGCTAGGGTCAGCACACTAGACTGCACCTAATCTTCAACCTTAAATATCTTATAAATTCTTAAGAAGTATGACAAAATCTTGAATCTCACATAGTTGTTTAGTATTAAGCCCCTAATATTAATATTAATATTATTATTATTATTTTATTTTATTAAACATTTTTAACTTTAAAAATGATGGCCAAGGGTTGACCTTAGTCAACTATGGGTTTTGACGTATTATTGAATATGATTCAGTACATAATAGTATGACATTGAATGTGAACAAGTTAATATTAGTTTGACTCGTACAGTAACATTAGGGTTGACCAAGTGCTTAGATCATAATAAAATACTAGTACTAAATATAATTGTGTCAACCTTCATATTAATTTAACATTTACTAGTCTTCAACTTTATTAATATTAATATTATTATTATAAACATTATTGAAATATTAAATCTTTATTCCACAACCGCAATATTATTATTAATATTACAACCTTATCACAAACCCTAATATTATTATATGATTAGGGTTTTTAATAAGGTTGGTCAACTTTCAGAATATTTATTTTATTATAGGGTTAACAATTTTGATCATGTTCAACGATTATATATAATTCGAATTTTAATGTATGGGTTGTTTAACAAAGGTATTCAATCTATTGACTTTAGATAACCATCATGACTATAATGATATGATTAATATAGTCAGCTTATTATTATGATTACGTCATATTCATTTAATGATGTTTATAGGGTTGCTAAGTTTGTCATGGTAAAATATTAATATTTATAAATAACTATAATAATTTAACATTAATAATATAGTCAACTTCATTAATCTATTTAAATATTATTATCATTAAAACAATTTTAAATCTTTATTGTGACCAACCAAGGATGAATTTAGTTGACTAGAAAGTAGACAATATTTGACTTTCGTTAGCCATGGTTGGTCGTAATTCAATATGGTCAAGTTATGTTGACTTGACCAAGGATAAATGTCAGTGAATAAGGTTGACTATTGTTAAATATGTTAAACATAGGATTGACCAAGTTTGATCATGATCACCTATTTAAACATTGACTATAAAAGAGTGACTTCGTTTGATTATGTTTGATTATTAATATTAATCACCAATATTAATAGGTGATTATGTTTAACCAAAGTAGAAGAGTGTTGACTACCAAACATAGTTAAATATAGTCGAGCACAGTCAATCACTTTACTAAATGTGGTTGACTAATTTTGTAATGTCGTAATGCAACGTTGGATAAATTGCATTGTAATGTAACATTGTGACATTTTTTGTCACAATGCAATGTTGGATAGATTTATGTACCATTTTAGCATCACAACATGTTTAATTATTAATATTAATCAATTATATTAATAGGCAATTATGTTTTACCAAAGTTGAAAGGTGTTGACTATCAAACATAGTCAAATATAGTCGAACATTGTCAACCACATTTGTAAATGGCGTTGACTAATTTTGTAATGTTGCATTGCAATGTTGGATAGATTTATGTAACATTCCAATGTGAGAGTATTATTATTATTATTATTATTAGTCAAGTATATTAATATGGTTATTATTAAACATTTTGAAATGTTTGTTGTGACTTGCCAAGGTTGACCTTAGTTAGCTAAGGTGTAAAAAGTTTGACTGCTGTCAACTATGGTTAACTATAATTCAATATAATTGAGTTATATTGACTGAGGACAATATCAACAAATAAGGTTGACTATTGTTAAATATTGTAAACATAGGGTTGACCAAGTTGATCATGTTCAACTATTTAAACAATGACTATAAAAGTTCACTTTGTTTGACTATGTTTGACTATTTATATTAATCAATAAAAATAATAGGAAATTAGGTTTAACAGAAGTTGAAGAGTGTTGACTATTAAATATATTCAATTCAACTATAATCAACTGCATCAGTAAACCAATGTATTTTAAACCATATTAATATTAGTATTATTAAACAATTTTAAACATTAACTATTACTCACTATGGTATGACCATGAGTGAACATGGTTTCACCAAGTTTTCCGTGGATGAATGTGGTTTGACTAATTTGACTATGGCTGACCATAGTTTTCTATGATAGACTATGGTTGTCAATATTGATAATGAATGGCTACGGTTGACCATATTTTACCATGGTGACCTACGTTGACTATGTTTGACCATATTAACTATTGTTGGCCATTTTGAGCATGGGTTGGCCATGGTTTACAAAGTTTGATTATGACGACTATAGTTTATCAAATATGACCATGAATGACGTACGTTTCCCATGGTTGTCCACGACTAACCATGGTTGACAATTGTCAACTGTGCTAGCCAGAGTCAACTATAGTTGACAATGTTTGACCATGGTTGACTATGGTTTTCCATATTCACCCTATTTAAACCTCACTTACAATGTTTTTACTATGAATGACTATGTATAACAATTATTTGACTATGGTTGACCACAACTGACTATAATTATCTATTTTCACCATGTTTAAACATTGTTGACTATGTTTTGACTACAAATGACTATGATTAACGATTATATGACCATTGTTTTTGTTTGGTTGATCATGATTGACTATGGGTAAACATGGTTTCACTATTATTAACCATAATTTAACCATGGTTTAAATATGTTCAACCAAATCTGAGTATGATTAACTATAGTTGACCATGGTGGGAATACAGTTTGACTATGGTTTGTCTGTAGTTGACCATGATTTGACTATGGTTACCAATGCAATAGGAGTTTTTGATGCTTAATTGACTATGGGTAACCATAGTCGTCCACTATAAGCCTCCATGGTCAACCATCGTCACCCATTATGGTTCAATATAATTCACTATGGGTCACATACAAATAGACCAGGATGGTCGTGGTAAGTATGGTTCACCATGTTAGTCATGTTGATGATTTTTGACTATGATGTCCATGTTGATTATAGTTCACTGTGTCAACAATAGTAAACCATAGTTAAGATGTGTTAATGTATATGTTAATTTATAGTTAAGGCATTATAGATGTGTAGATTAATATATTATTAATTTGAGATTGATATTATATTAAATTATTATTAATCTTATTTAAAAGTTATAGCAATGTGTTTATAATGCTATGCATATTCCTTAATTAAATATTTAATAATTATTAAATATTAAATAATGATAATATATTAATATATTAATTACATATTAAGTATTGTATTAATAAACTAATTATTAATAACATTAACTAAGTAGGACAGGGGTGGAGTGATGGAGGTGCATGAGCAATGTGTTAAGTTAGGGTTTCATGGTGGCAAATGTTCTCCTTCTGGATAGCTATGGATGGTCATTCTTCTCTCATCGGATGAGCTGGTTTTGGGGCTTATTTACCTTAGTGTTCATAAGGTGTTATATTCTTCTCCATTTGTAGACTTTACCTCACATGATTGGCGAGGGATATTACTTAGTTGTGGATTATTTTGGGGGTTTATATTTGATTTATGAGATTTTTATGGCCTTTTAGAGCCACATATTTTTGTGGGTTGTTGTGTTGGCGAGAGTGGAGTGATCCATCATGGCATATGTGGATGAGGTTAATTACGACTTGGTGAGCCTCAACAGGGGTTGCATCTTTGTCTCAAATGGAAAATTTATTTATTCTTATGGTTTCTTTACTCGGACCATTGATTTTTTGGGTATGGGTTCAAACTTGGATGATGGATTTTCATGGAACCCTAGTCTCATGGTTTTGGGGAATATCCAAACTTCTGTCACATCTCAAGGTTTCTCATTGGTGTCTACACATCCACGTTTCTTTCCATCCTCGATGGAGGTTTCAAAGCCAACTTTTGTAGATTGTATTGCTCCCCTTTTTCCATATTTTTGAAATGACAATTTGTATGACCTCACCAAGCCTTTCTCTGGGGATTTGTCATGTATCGATTTGCCACTTCCTACTTCAAGTGGAGGTTTTTCTTCTTTCACATTTCCTTAGAATTTGAGTAATTTTCCCCATGCGGTGTAGCCTTTTCTTATGGTTTCCATTAATCCTATAGATGTTGCGGTGGTGGGTTCAGGTCCAAAAATATTTCTTAACTAGGCAAAGCCTTTTTTGGATCTTCATACAGGGTTAGGACCAAAGGGTATTTTGCATGTGTCTTCTAATCATGAGATTCTGGAGGAGGGGGTTGTGGGCCATCCTTCTAAAACCAAAAAGATGTTTTGGGCTCTGAGATGTGAAGTCACTATCATGCCTTATAACTTATGTTTGGGGGATCATATGGAGATGGTAGATGCTTTGAAATTGCTGAAATCACCACTGGTAGGTAGAGGTTGTGGGTGGAAATTTTTGTTTGTGACCATATTGACTTAGCACAACCTATATATTTCACTTGTAGTTTCTGACGCTTCAGAAGATTTTCTTTTGGCTAAGGGATGGATCTAGATTTCATTCAAGACAAAGGATGATGCAGTCCATGTTGTGAACGATGTATGGGTAATCGAATCCACCCTATTCATTTTTATTTTGGATGCCATTATCTAATACTTGCAAGGAACATATGGATGACATCCCTGTGTGGGTTCCATTTCTAGGCCTCCTTTCTAACATGTGGAATACCTAGCCTTAAAAATTTGGGGAATTAGTTAGGTCATTTTTTGGATGTATATTATTCTTTCGGTGAGACTTGTTACTACTCAAACTAGTAGGGGTCCTAGAAGTGGATCCTAAAGGGTCAACTACTAGGACAAGGGAAACAATGGAGCAATAGCCCACTGTCATCTTTTCTAAAGCTCCCTAATATTTATAGCCTTTCACTGGTGGGAGGAGACCTGGAATGATGGGAATTACTAGATGAATGAATCAATAAAGGGAGAAAGAGTGATTCCTAAAGGTCGATTCACAAGAGAGACTTAAATTTTGGTTTTCTTGCTTAAAACACAAAGTGAAAGTCTTTCTAAGAAGGGCTAAGGGGATATAAAGGGCTAGTGTTTGCAAGTAAGACTTGTAATGGAGGGGATTAGTCCAAGAAATATTTGTGGGAAACTTGGATTCCAAGTGGCCTTTGTGGATTGATCTTTAAAATGTTGTGGGACCACACTGGGCCAAATGGGCCTAGAATTAAGTCAAGGGGATGGAATTGATCAACCAAGGGTGTGATTTACCTAATTGAGGAGTAGAAAGGGATTAAAGGAGAAATTTTCTTTGAATTTGATGTAATAATCCTAATGAGGTCACTATCCAAGGGAAACCTAAGGCAAGAAATGATCCTCGAGCTAGGGCTTGCAAGATCTCAAAACCCCACCATCAAATTTGCTTCAAATTTGGAGTGCCTCTTGAAGAAAATCCATCATAGTTGTGGACCAAAAATCAAAGTATTTGGATGGCTATATTGTGAGATATGTGATTCCCTATGTGACCTATGTAGGTTAGGCCTAGAAAGAAAGACAAGAGGTGAGAAAAATATTCTTTAAGGTGATCACTTATGAAGTAATAGTGCCTAATCCTTTGGGGGAAATGGATTCATGGAAGATTTTAAGGCGTATATTGGTTTCCACTTGTCAAGGAGGCCTAAAAGCAACTTCACTAGGGTTTAGGGCTTAATGGAAGCAACTTCAAGGTCATTTATACTTCGTTTAGAAATATTTGATGAATTATCAAGACAAATTCAACAATATTGTCTCTAGGAATATTCATTCATTAAAACATGGCCCATACATGATACAAAACTCTTTAGAGATTCAATTTCCATAATTTCATTTTAAGATAAGCAACAAATTAACCCTAGACTAACAAAAATCCTAGCATCATGAATGCAACAACACAAATAAAAAGAATAACATTGAGATAGAACTTACATGTAAGAAGAATATATCCAATCACCAAGATATGCCAATCATAGAAGCTCCAAGACAAACAATATTATCTAAGCATCAAAATTCATCCATTCATCCCATAAATCTCCTCCTCAAAAGATAGTGAAAATCTCTCAAGAAGATATTATCCAATCCAAGTGACGATGATAGAATGAATCAACTCATCATATATTTATACACTTCTTAATGAATTCTATTTAGCTAATTAAGCCTAATTTAGCCCCTTAAATAAAATAATGTGCATAATAATACTAACTTTTGGTGACAAGCCCACCAAATAGCTCAATAATACATGAATAAGCCTCTCAAGAGGGTTGAATGATCAAATGAGTGAGTTGTTTGACATTTGAGGGGGCCTAATGAAGTCCAAAGGGTGACATGATGTAGAAATGGACTCTTAACATAGTGGAAAAGGGGTTGGCCCCTTGTTTTCCAAGAAAAACCTATTATGCTCCCAAGTGGGTGTGGGGGCACAAGGTCACCATCATGGCCCTCCAAATGGATAAAAAATTATTATAGACCATCTATAAGAGATAGAGTGATGACATGAGCCATGCATCTATACCAGGGAAGAACCCTTTGGACCTTGGAACATCTTCCAAGTGTACAATGCATCTGTGTAGCCGGTTGGGCATGCTGAACTAGGTGCATCATCCTCATCCAAAAGGTGGAATAGGAGAAATCAACGAATATGGTTAGGGATCCATGAAGTCATCTCGTCTATGGTGGAGGCCCATGGCTCTCAATTCTCACCCTATAAGTGCCAATGCGGCCCTCTCGAGGGTTAGGACCTCGTATAGGGATACCAATCCCCAAATGGAAATCCACCTACAATCTTGCATAAGATCCAATGCGTCCCCTCACCCTCTAATACAACAAATCATTATAATAATCAAGTAAAAGAGCTTATAATTCATGCAACTAGTGGGGAACTTCATGGTGGCATGCCCTTCCATAGTGGGATTTCGTATTTATAAGTGCCTCCAAGCTCAATAAGGTGTTAGCCAAGGACCCTATTAGGTGGTTTCAACCTCTAAAGGGGATGGCATGTCCATGGTGTATACTTAAAGTGGAAAGTGGAAAATGATATAATAATGAAATGGAGTGGGAATCAGGGGTAACATCCAGGCCACATGTCAAGGTTCAAGAATAACTATAAAAGGTGAAGCCCATACTTGGGTATATAAGTGTAGGAGGGAACAGATCGTGGTACATGAGTTACCCAGACATTTTTTTTCTTAACCTTATTCATATGCCTTTTTCCTTTTATTGATTTTTCTTCATAATTTCTTGGTACTCTAAGGGATGCAGAGCATGATGTGTGAGATGTAGCAATGACTACCCCCTTAAGATGGGGCGGTTCATTGCCCACCAAGGGTTGGGACAATGATGTGTTCCTTAATGATTCAGGGGGCTCATCTAGGGCCCATAGGAACTAGGGTGATAGCTATGGGTAAGGGTAGAGCTCATGTTTGGATTTTTCCCACATGCTAAATTTGTATGTCCCGACCATATTTTTCATTTTGTGGTACTTCCTATTGAGAGTGGCCAAATTATTCTTTTACAAGTTTTCTTTTTAGTTGCATTAACCTCTGAGGCATCATTATAGGCCTGACCCAAGGTGTGGATAAGGGGAGGGGGAGGCTAACCCTATGTGGACCCAGTGGACACGTGTGGACCCAAATGGGAAAATAGATGAATGGGGGTAAATTGAGTGGAAGGGGAGTGAGGTAGGTGTTATCGGGAAGTAGGTCCATGCAACCAAAATCAGTATTTAATGTGTAGTTCCAACCCAAAATCCAAATGGTCAGTAAAGGAGACCCCACCGGACTAGGATACAATGGTAACCATGAAATCAAGAAATGGAGATAAGAATATAAGCCTAACTCACTCTTTCCATTGAATCTTGCCACCAATCTGTGTCCAAAAGTTCCCATAACAAGGAAAATTACTCAACTATACCAACGAAAAGTCAATGTACCTTTGGGTTCGAAAGGCCCACCTTCAAACATACATTCATGACAAATAGTTGAGGGACCACATGACCAACTCAAATGGTGGTGGAGAAAATGGCACATGGAGTTATCTAGTGGCTACAAGGGGTTGTTGGATATCAGACGAGGACCATCTAGGAGAAAACAATTCTCCCATACACACTACCCATAGGTGGTGGGTAACAAGGCTCATTATAAGTCGATTTCTAGGGTGTTGATGTGTCTCAATCTACATAAAAATCTGCATGACACAATGAATATTGGGAAGGGATATGTGTAGCTATAGGATTCAGACTATGAAGGGCTTCCTTTTCACTTTAGGAGATGTCACAAATTTGGTCACTTCATGAATAATTGTACCCTTACATTCAAGGTATTTTCTAATGAAGGGAATACATCCAAGTAGTAGAAGAGTAGAGGGGATGCTTTTGGTGTTGTACATGTGGAACACTTAGATGAGAGTGGTTGGGTTGAGGATCTTGTGACATTTGTATCGACCGTTCCTATTTTTATGATATTGTCTCACTCGGGGCCATTGTTGGAGGCTTCATCATCGACTCATGTGGCAAGGATTGATCTATTACATCTTGATTCATTAGATACAAGTAATTTGGTTTCCCTACAAAATTTTCATATTGGTACATGCAATGATTCATTGAATTTTAGGCTCCATATGTTTTCAGTGGTGGGTTCTAGGAAACCCTTTATGCCAGTTATTTTCCCCTACTTCAAAAATATCCTTTCCCTTTACCTTTTATGTCTTAAGGCTATACTTCTCTGAGGGTCTATATTTTATTTTATCTGGTTGTTCTGGGAATTAAGGGAAGGTGATATTCATCCTAATTGAGATTTTTTTTGTGATCTCGAGTTTTGGGGGTCCTTTCAATGGTTTGGGACAAATTTTGTTACATGAATCTTCTGCTAAAGGGGGGGGGGGGGGAGGCGTGGTTTAAAACATTTGTTTGGTTGAACCCAAGGCATATGCGGAAATGGCTTCAAGCCAACAATCATACGTTAATGGGGCACCTAGAGAACTGAAATTACTTCAAGACATTCCCTTATGAAAACTTTATTTGTCATGGGTTGGCGAGTAATCCCGAAAAATTGGCTTTAAAAAGACTCTTCCTTATGGAACTCCCCATTGTGATCATTCTACAAGAAGCCCGAGGGGAGGGAGACTATGTTATAAAATTCTTATAATCCTCTCTTCGTTCTTAGCAGCTTATTTTTATTTATATACATGGTTGTTTTGGAGGCTTTGCCCTAGGTTGGGATATCTAAAAGATTCAGGCTCTCAATTTCCAAGGTATTTAATCCATATTAGATTTGGATGGTTATTCATCGAAATTAGACCATACTATCACATTTATCAATATATATGGTATGCATGATCATACAGTTTCTTTCTAGAATTATTTGTATGAGAACTCTTTTATGATGTTTGTGAATATTATCATAGGTGGTGATTTTAACTTCTCTTTGGGCATTCTAGAGCCATGGGGTTTGCGTGCAAGGGTTGACCATCTCACCAACTTTTTTTACCACAATATTTCAAGCTATACTTTAATTGATATCACCCCTACTAATTTTAAACCCACTTGGAGTAATCAAAGGGTGGGGGAGGAAGATGTGGCTAAGAGACTTAATCAGTTCTTGGTGGTTGATACTATGCTTCAAAAATTTCTAACTAATTAGGAAATCGGTTAGCTTTGGTTGTATATTGTAACAATTCCCAATATTTTTGGATATTAAGGGAAATTCTCATAAACCTTCTATCCCATTCAAAATGAATTCTAGTTGTCTAAAATCTGAGGATTTCACTTTTTTGTTTAAGAAAAATAGTTTCCCTCATGATGGCAGACTTGGTGTTTTTGTTTCCAATCAATTTGAATGAAATCTTAAACATATTAAATCTTTGGTCAAGGATTGGGATGGTTTTTTTCATAGAAAAGAGGAGGAGGAATTACTAGTTGTTGAAAACTATATCAAGGCTTTCTTTGACTTGGGGCTCGATGGGTTTTGGTAACAGAAGTCTCGTGAAGAATATCACATACATGTGTCCAAGACTAAGGAGATCCTGGTGAAAAAGTAAGAGACATGGAAACTTCAAAAGAAGGGAAATATGGTTAGGTAGTGGTAATGAGAACATTAAATTTGGTTATGCCTATCCTAAAGGCAGAGAAATTTAAAACAATATTTGGGGTATGTCATATGAGGAGGGTTGTGAGGTCTCAAATATTGAAGGCCTTGAATATATTGGTATACTTCACTTCCAAAATATTTTTTAAGGAACTCAGTAGGTTAATATCATTGAGATCATTTGGGTGGCACAATTATTCCCCTATTTTGTGGAAAATGATTAGGATCAGGAGTTGATGGGGGATGCCATAGAAGGCGAATTAAAAGCGGCCTTAGATAGTTTCCAAAATGACTAGATTCCAGGGCCTGATGGTTGGGTTATGGAAATTTTCTCATCTTTTTTTTCAAGTTAATTGGCATGAATTTTCTTTGGGTAATGAATTATTCTCATTGTGATGGTTGGGTCCTCCGTTCTTGTAACTCTACTTTCATTACCCTCATTCGTAAGGTTGATAAACCTACCTCTTTCGAGGATTTTCACCCTATATCCTTGTGCAACTGCATATATAAGCTTATATCAATAATGATTTTTTGTGGAATCAAACCTATTATTTCTAAGCTTATTTCCCAAGAATAATTTGGGTTTCTTGTCAGGTTCCAAATGAATGAGGCCATTGGGGTGGCTCGGGAGGGTTTACACAATATCAAATTGTTGTAGTTGAAGGGCATTGTTCTTAAAATAGATCTCTCTAAGGCATTTGATCATGTTAGTTGGTATTTTATTAGACTTATTCTTACTCGTGGGGGTTTTGGAATTAATTTCATCCATTGGATCATGGAATTTCTAAATTATGTCTCATTTGTTGTCATTATTAATGGATCTACCTCAAACTTCTTTCAAGCTCAGTGTGGCCTTTGCTAGGGTTTCACTTTGTCTCCACTTCTATTCTTACTTGTTGCTTAAGGGAATAGTCTTATGATTAAGGATGTTGTTAGAAGAAGGGATTTATAGGGTGCAGTTATTTCCCAACTGTTATCGATCACTCACTTATTATTTATTGATGACATGCTAATTTTTAGCAATTGTTCATCATGTGAGTTGGATTAATTAGATGAGATCCTAGCCCTATTTGGTTATGTGATAGATATGGTGATAAATGCTAGGAATTCCTCCATTTTTTTCTTGAGAACTTGGAACATTAGGAGATGTTGGCATTATGGCTCAATTGTTGGTTGGCATTGATGTTAACCTAGTAGCATTAGTGTATTGTTGGTTGGCATTGATGTCGACATGATAGCATGAATTTTTGGTACCATGTGATGCAGAGTTACTTGGTTTGTGCATTGGTTGTAGAATTTAGTTCACTGGTTGTAGATGTTGATGTAGGTATTTGGCATGTGTGTTGACGCCTTGATAGGATGTGGAGTTGCTACACCTATTTGAAAATGATGAAGACTTTCAAGTCATGTTTATTGTACTTGGTGTGTGTGTGGATGGTTTTTATCCTATATGACCAGTTGTAGGGCCTATCACAATGATTTTAAGTTTATGCAGGTGTTGGAGAAGTTGTGGAGTAGTTTGATGGTTTAGGTGTTAGTGGAATTGTTGGATGGAATTCAATTCAACCTATCTTGACTTGTTATGATGATGGAGTTGTGACAATGGTATTTTGGAGTGTTGTAGTAGCTACAAAGGGTCTATGAGGTCTTACAGAAGGTTTTTAAGCAATGGAGAAAGTTTGGGCAAGTTCTAAGCTAATGAAACTTTATTTTGACCACCCTCTGCCCCAATCGCATGGAGTTAAGCTTGTGCATGCAGTTGAAAGGCTCCAGCCATTGGGAGATAGGATTATGCACACAGTTTCAACTGAGTTTCAACAGTTATGTGGGTGCATTTGTGGCTTGAATTGGAAATAGCTCTGGATTCCTCACACACTTTTCTAATTTTTTTAATTTCCTTACAGATATTGAAGTGTTAATTTATATTTTAATTATGGTAGGTGTAAGATAACTTCTAGGAGATGGTTAAAAAGGAGAATATTCATTTTTAAGTGAAGTTATTATCTAAATTAAGTGAAGGACCAATGAACTAGACCACTTCCAACATATGAACACAGCGCCACTACATAATGGTAATTATTGATTTCACCACTATAGAATATTACAAATAGGTGGAGATCATGAGGTTATTGGTTGGCTCTCTTGAGGAGAAAAAGTGATGGTTGTGTGATCTAGGAGAGTGTATCTAACACAACAATAGTGTATGCAAGGTGTGGAGGAAATTCTACAGAAAGTCTTCAATAATTCAGCGGTAGGAGATGGCAATAGAATTATGATTCAACAAGGATTTTATGCAAAAATAAGGTGATGGAGTATGGAATGATTGTAAATAATTTCCTATACATTTTATCATTGTGTTTTCATCATATTATCATTTTGTTTTGTAGCATGTGTTATTGATGGAGTTTTGTAGTGATCGAGTGAGTAGTGCATAGTTGTTTCAGTGATATGGTTATGTTTGTTTTGATCCTATATTTCTATAGGTTGATATGTTGTTATAGTTGAGCAGTTCATATTAAATCTAGTCTAAAAAATGAATGAAATGAGAGTCGCATGGAAGAGTGGATTCGAGGTTCTGGAATATTAATACAAAGAACATATTTCTTCATCAATCCAATGGGAGTTGGGTGAGGCGCGTTGGTTTTCATGGCTCCTAATAGATGAGTCCATAGAGTTGTGAGATGAGAACCAGAGTTCTTCATAGTCCAATACATGTTGAACAAGGCTCGTTGGTCATGGTGGCTTCTAGAGGATGGATATATGTAGAGTCATGAGATGAGGATAAGAGTTCTTCCTAATAGTAGCCATTTGTATTTTCTATGTATTGAATTACTTCACTAATAATAAAATTATTTGAGTGAAGCAACAATAGTAGAAGGTGGTTTTTTTCCATGGAGAGGGCTTTCCATCATAATCATATGTGTCCTCTTTCGCATGTTGATTTGATTGTTTGTATGGCTCTCATGTAATTTTATTATGTGATATGATCTACTAATGGGTTAATCCATGTTGTGATTCAGTAATTGGACAAATATTTAAAAGTTAAATAAACATTGTCACTATTGATTCACCCCCCCCCCCCCCCCCCAAAGTAGTGAGCACATTATCAAATCCAATTTCTCTTCAGTGAATATTGATCTCTTGGAGAGGAGATCTTGGATCATGGTCAGAATCAAGAAGAGGATGTCTCAAAATACAAAGGGTTTGAGGAAGGAAAATATTGAGTCCATTGCAAAATGAAGAAACAATTTTTTGAAATCTCGGCTAAAACAGTCATGTCATAAGGTAATATGTCAAAATGTTTTTTGAATTATGACTCTGATGGTTTTGTTGAGTTACATAGTGACCAAGAAAATGATCTTAATCGTGTTAAGGATGATTATGAATCTAGAATAGTCGTAATAAAATAATTAGATACTTAAGTGGATAGACTAACCTCTGCATGTAAGGATCAGAAAATAATTTTACAAATTTCTGGTGATAAGGATAATAGTATAAGAGAAGACATCAATGGATTGAAAAATTATCTTGAGGAGGTAAAGAAGATTGAAGGAGAAATGAGAAACTAGTTGTCACACGGAATGAGTCGAGGTTGCAGACAAGATCGACCTTCCTAGTATCTAAAGATATCTAGTGACAAGCAAGACAATCAAAAACTATCTTTCTCTAAATATGCAATAAAAAACAAAGGAAAACAAGTGTTTTAGGCCTACCTTGGGTCCAATGCAAGTTTGTGGAAGCCTCGCTCCCTCGCTCCAAATGAGCTTCCTTGAAGTGTAAGTCTGCAAACACAAACAAGCAAACAAATTAAATAGCACCTTGAAAAGCCAATATCATAAAGCATATTCATCATAATGATCAAGGAGATTATGAAACAAACCACATAAGACAATTTGTTGAGAAAAATGAATCTGATTGTATTAATTCAAATGAAGAATAACTTTACAACCTGTGCCTTGATGCTGTACAAGCTCCTCCCAGGGTCCGACAAGAAGTCTCCTCTACTTTGACAAGTTTCACTCACTTCCCAATGAAACCAAAAGGTATGTGATCTCTCCTCTCAAGTTTAACTAGGAAGTCCCAATTCCATCAGCATTTACCCTCAAAATATTCAGCTTCTAACCTCCCCAGCAACTGACCCAATGCCCTAATTTATAGTGCAATGGAGGGACGTTACTAGGTCCTCCTTCAAAGGGATAAAGCCCTCCTTCAAAGGGATAGCTCCTCCTATCAAGGGATTACCTCCTTCTCTTTTGGGATGCATGAACCACCTTGGAGCGAACAATCCACGTCAAAATCCTTCTAGAAACATCTAGAATTAACGCAAAAGTGAGTTTTTAAGGATAAACTTGCGCCTTTTTTACTTTTACAAGGGTACGCACCCACCCCTTTACAGACAGAGCATGCAGGTACGTAGGCAATATAAACAAAGGGTGCGGGTCCGCAGGTAAAAGTATGAGAAAGTGCGGAATCAGAGTAATATTGATTTTCAATGTCTTTCTCTCATTTTCAAAGCTTGACATGAAGAGCTAAGGTCTGAGACTTGCTTAGGAGGCTAGTATAAGTGATGATAGACCCATACTGACTGCAAATAATCATGATGATGATATTTTTGTGTAACAATTAGGTTAATTGATTTTTATTTTAAGTTGATCTTGATTAAGAATTTGCCTTTCAAGGTTCACCACCTGATGTATCTGAAATTCCTAGAATGCAACTAATATGATAATAATTCTTTCCATTCAATTCTAACAATGAAAACCCTAGCTAGTAGGGATAGAGAAATCAGATTCTTTTAATCAAAGAGCGAAGAACACATCTAATGCAATTTCCCTAAACTATTCCTATCAGCACACACAAACTCTTTCAATGCACAATGCAAGTTTTTCTTTTCAATTCCCTTAATGTTGAAATGAACAAAAGGAAACTAATCCACATACAATCAATCAATCTTTTTGAAAGACCAAAGACTATACGACAATTCCTTTTCGAAAGAAATGAAGACTTTTACGACACTTTCTTTTGAGAAAAGATTAATCAACTATAAACTAACTTTGACAATGAATTGATAGTGATAAATAAATCATTTAAGAAACACTAAACAATAAATTCCAAAGTAGGGCTAGCAAAGGAAACACAAACTGATTTCATAGACGTAAGCATCATTGATTTTTCAGCAAGCAGAAACATAAGGAAATTTGGGAAAAATCAAGTCAAAGGAGGGATTTTTTACCTAAGGAGGACTAGCACAACCTTGAATGGGAGACAGTGCACTTGAGAGCATTTTCCTCAAGCCAGGGGTGCTATGTAGTGCTCTGTCTCTTGACCATGCCTGCGCTAGTGCCACAGAGACCATCCTAGGGGCTTTTAAGCACAATTTTTACCAAAAACCACTTCAAAAAGGATAAAATAAGATCAATGGAAGCAAGTAATGTCTACTAGGGTATACTAGGATGACGGTAAACTACCCAGAATGATGATCATTCCCCAGTGGAGTCACCAATTTGTTATGTGGAATTTTGCATCTACGGATAAACACAATTTCCCTAGGTGGGTAGCTACACCTACAACAGCAGATTTAAAGCGCTTAACCTTTTTCTATAGAAGATAAATAAGACAAGGGACCTACTTATTATCTTTCGCTTTCCCTTTGTCTCATTTGTATGGCTCGCATCGCTCCTTCTCAAACTTAATCTACTCGACAAGTACTTGCAATCATAAACAAAGGATAAAAACCAATCAAAGCAATAGATCTATCTACTATAAGCAAATGGAATCAAAAGAATTTACACATATAATCATCATACATAAAGCCAAGAATATGGGAAAAGGTGTAAACATCTTTATTAAGTAGAAGGAAGAGTTACAACCATGAAGTCCGATCCAATGTCACTCCTCCAATTTGGGTTCCAACCAACATCACATCAATAGCACAACACTCCAGCAGCATAGCAATACTTGCTTACAATCTCAAACCTCACACCAACAGTATCTCCTTAAAAATTCTCAAAGTCCAGCCACTAATCACTTAGATGAGTGCTCAATTTATAGGAAAATGGAGTAGGTTTGGTCATAAATGAGGTTATTGAATGGCCTTCCAAACTTAGAGTTAGTTTCCATGAAGGAAGGGATGAGAGGATATGAGGTTACTTAACTCATTCCATATCCAATTTCGAGCTCATAGGAGATGATAAGTTTGGGAATCATCTAGATGGCTCTAGAAGATAAGAATATTCCTAGAACCCTATGATGATTTCGCTCAATCTCACCCAGCACAGGTCAAAGTGGGCCTAATTGCTTTGGAAAGCACCTTGACATGGGCCTACCTACATTGAACTGCACTTACCCCTGACCAAGGCTACGCTGGTCCCTCAAGGAGGCATTTCTAGAGGACTTAAAGCCAAGAAACTCTCAGGGAAGGAGGAATTCAAAGTGATGACTTGTCTAGGGCATGTAGAAACTGAATTAGGGTTTGATGAGCCCTAATAGTACTGATCTGAATGATGGGAGTGATGTTCCCAAATGGATCTGTAACAAAAATGTTGGGTATGTCTTCATTAGTATGATATGATGTAAATTTTGTATCGAGATATGTTATAAATCTCCATGGGAGACATCCATTTTTCTAGTTTATAGGTGTCATTGAACACTAAGGATAGTGTTCCCCAAAGGGGGAGGGTTCTATAACAACCCTAGTTAAAAATCCATGTAATAAGGTTAATAAAGAAAAAATAATAACCAAGGTCATGGGACATGTATTCCAAACTGAATTTTGGGCAAAAACATAGTGATGGGGATCATTTGTGATTAATTTATAGCTATTGAAATTGGCAAAGGCAAACTGGAATTAATTGGAATTTTATTTATGAGAATAATGGAAAATATGAGAAAAGGAAGGTGAAAGGTCACAGAATTCCATATTTGGAAAATTGAAGGAAAATGAAGAAAATAGAGGCCTCAATGATAAAAATACCTATGAGGATTAGTTGACATCTTTTGTTAGTTCATTCTTTGGAATTCGCATGCTATTCTCTCTGTCTCATGCTCTTGCATCCTTAGATTTTCTTGGAGCACTCTTGGAGGAATTTGGCATACTTTGGATTTCGAGAAATAAGACAAAGGAATAGAAGGAAAGCAGAAGGGGACAACGATATTAGTAGCTACTGCGAATTTGCTTTGCAGGTATCAAATTGAATGTATGATTTACTTTCTAGTTTTGGCAAGTAATGAATATGCATGTGGTTGTTTGGTTATGATTTTTTATTAGCATGGAAGTTTCTTGGATTGGAAATTTTTTGCCTAGCCTTGCCATTTCCTAGGTAGCCATGGTGTCGTGGGTTTACCACTGGATTGTTTCTGATTTGTTTTCATGTTCCTTATGGTAGTGGGTTGATTAATTAGTTCCTAGAGCCTTAGTTGGAAAAATGCTCCGGAAGCTCTGGAACAACTTGGATTGAGTTACTAGTCCCTAAATCCTTGGTTGGAAAAATGCTCTAGAGCCCTTGGTGGGTTGAGTTACTAGTCCTGGAGGCTTGGTTGGAAAAATTCTTTGGAGCCCTACAACAATTGTGGGTTGAGTTACTAGTATTGAAGCCAAGTTGGAATAAATTCTCTTCAGCCCTGAACAAATTTCTTAGAGACTGATCAGGTGATGGTTAGTCATGTTCGGTGGTGACATGGCATCATTGGTTGAGGGTTGAGGGGATTTGGCCTATGGAAGCTCTAGTTTGTTTTTGGTTGGTTTATTCCATGCTTGGAATATGGCATGAGGTTGCTTGGATGAAAGATATATTTGCTTCATCCTAATCTATGGTTGGTTGGTATGTGGAAGTTTCTAACTTGGTTGGTTTTGCATATGTTAATAAGATCTCTCTTTTTCCTCTTGTAAATAATGAGTGTTTATGCTTGTTATTATGTGGCTTTGATGGTTATTCTATCATAGTTATTATTCCGGTTATATGTTGGTTATAAGCATGATTTTACGACAAACTCTAGTTATGGTTCTCATCATGTTTTGATTGGTAAATGAATGGTTAAGTATTTCATGACCTAATTGATGATATTGCAGCTAACGTGAGAGGGCATCATAACTTCTTGATGATTCTCAAATAAGTATGAGACCCCTATGTTCAGATATTAATTATGACTTGTAGATTACATGTTCACTATGAGTTTAACAGGATGCCTATCATGATTAGGTATTTTTGGGTCAAGTCGTTGTCTTATATTTGCATTAACAGATTTTTCCTTGTGACATTCATCATTTTGGAAAGTTTTATCAAGTTCTCAATAGAGGTTTCGATCCTAGCCCTGGAAAGGCAGCTCAGATCTTAAGGTCACTTGCACAAAACTAGGTAATTTAGTCTGTAGTCATTGGGAAGTAGGGTCATGAGAGTGACTAGAGGATCTCAACCACTAGATTTCCTTGTTGTGCAAGTGACTGAGAGCCCAAGTTAGTGGAAAAGAAAGTTAACTCGGGGTTTTTCCAAGTGGAGTGGTTGTTTGGATTCCAAGGGTCTTGTAGATTCTAAGGAAGGTTAGTAATGTTTTTAGTCTATTGATACCACTTCCTTAAACCTACCTAGGAGATTGATTCATATCATAATAACTCTTCATCACTTATTTACCCCGGTGGACCGGCGAGCCTGGGTAAGTGTGGGAGGAGGAATTTACACCAATCACCCGAGTTCTCATGAAATTCATAACCTGGAATATGATGGGCCTTAACGGAAAATAAAAACATAGACTCATCAAGGAAAAAATCAATTTAGAAAATCTAAGTCTAGTAATGTTGTAGGAAGCTAAGTGTAGCAATAATAACTTGGTAAATGGTCTCAAACTATGTGGAATAGAAGTAGTTTTTTTATAATTTGTATATGCTCTAGGGATTTTATGGGGGATTGAAATGATATGGAACACATTAGTCGTAGTTGTATCATACTTCATGGAAAATCACAAATCCATAACTTCCAAATTTCAAAAATTAAGGTTTAGTAAAGTATAATATATTATCAATAATTATGGACCTCTTGTCGCTATGACAAACACCCTAAAAATAAATTTATCACACTTGAATTTTAGAGCCTACTTGTGATCCTATGATCTGTTGTTCCTCGATTGCTCATATTCCCTTCATGGTCGGTCGACTCTTCTTAACTATCAAAGTCACTTTCTTACACATGCTTAGCTTTCAATGCATTCACCAGTGCTCTTATTACAAGCAAGCTTAGCATTCTATGTGTATATTAAAGAGTCAAACCCTACACAATCCTAGTTGACAGTGACTACACAAAGGAATAACACAGTCATTGCATAGTTCTCTATAGTTGATGATTCCACAGCCCCAAGAGAGAGTGCCAACATAGTCTCTGAAGGAAGTGATTGTGCAGCTCCTAAAGAAAACGACTGCAAAATCCTTGTTGATGGTCAATGCACAATCCCAATATTTGATAGTTCCCCCACTATTGGTTACAATCATATCATCTCTCGGGTGATTTTTCTCAATTATCACTTTTGTGTGCTTTGGTTTGCATTAGTGTCAAACTCATTTTGGCAGCTATCGTTTTTGGTTGCTTTCACTTCTATAAGTGGCTCTTCTATGTTCTCTTTTCTATAACATGTGTCACTTTCTCTTTCTTTAACTTTTGCAAGTGTATTTTTCATGTTTTCTTACTGTCATAGTTGTCTCTTTTGGTGATTTTCGCTCTTGTATATGTCGCATCTTAGTGCACCTCTAAAGGCCGCTCTGGAGCATTCGTCTACAGTGGTTAATCATATATATCATAAGAATATGTTTTAGACACTTTCCCACATAGTGTACTATTTGGTTACCATTGACACTCTTGTAACTACTTGTATTCTAAGTGTCAAAAAGTGACATTTTATTTGTCGCACTTAGAAATAAGTGTCACTTTGCTGCCATTTCAAGGTATGAATATGGTTTTGAGTTCTATGGTGTGTATTGATATTATATGAGTGTGATATAACCACTTCATGACTTGATCGTATGCCTCATTCTCTCTTATCTCATTGGTCCCACACTTAGTCATTTTGGAGCCTTCACTATCTATGCAGCTTGCTAAATCTTCAAACAATCTTTCTCTCTCATAAAATTGTGCATTGCAAATTCCAAGCCATAGTGAAGTCCCTTTGTCTCTTGAAATTGTGCATTGTGTAGTTCTAGAAGACAAGTCTCCCTCCTCCATCTGCACACTAAGCAACCTTGGAACTTAAGCCATCATTTATGTTGCCTAACTATGTCAACTGCACAGTTCTTATCCTCTCTTACCTAGAATTGTGCATTACACATTTGAAATGGGTATCCAAACCTACTTGTGTCACTAAATTATCCAATTGCACAATTTCTTAATCATTCCCTCGAGTGACTATGCATTGCACAATTCCAGTGAACACCCCTACCTCCTTTCCTCTCTATCTTTCCCAACTACATATTTCCCTTCACCAGTTGAGCTTCCTTCATCACATTATGCAGTTCTAGTGAGAAAGGGGTCACTAATGATTCATTGAGCTCCTTAACTATGCAATTCACTGAGCCTACCCCCAATCATGGTGCATTATGCAGTTAGAGCAACTAGTGTTGCTGACTGAGATCCCTCACTACGCAATATTTTCCCTATCTTTTTGCCTACGATGCATTGCACAATTTTGTTCTATAGTGAGGCCTTCATCAGTTCCTATGATTCCCAAAGGCATAATGTTAGTCTCCTTCTTCTTGGGCACTCCTCACTATAGATGACTAGTCAGTAAGCTCAATACCTTGCTTCTTGGATTCCTTCACTATGTAAGAATATTTTTCAAGCCCACCTAAATTGTGCATGGTGCATTTCTAGTCAGTAGTGTGTCCCCCCTAAGTTCCTAAGGCCCTCAATTGTGCAATCCCTAGCGTCCTTCTCTCAAAAACCTTGCATGTTGCCTCATTTCAAATAGCATATTCCATTAGTAAGAAGAGGTAGAATAGACGGTTTTTTGAACTAATGTTGGCTTTTCACGAGTGGTTTTCATCTACATGTATCATTATTACAACATGACATGGTAATGCTTAAGAGAGGTCATTAAGTAGAAGCTACAAGACAGAACTTGTGAAGGAGAAGTAGAGGAAGAACCATCATGAAGAAAACAATGGAATCTTGGATCAAGACAAAGAATCTAACTTGGAAGGTTCCTACATTCACCTAGACCCTTTGGAGGGTGATGAAGAAGAAGAAGAAAATATTTATCAAAAATAAGCCAAATTCAAAGCAACAAAGAGAGTGGCTTGGCATTGCCACATCATCATGAAGTGTCATAGTGTCATTACCAAGCCATGGCTTGTACAAATTTCAACACAATGCCATATGTGTTAATATGTCTTGCCACAACATTTGTGGATGTAATGATGTAATTTCAAGAAATGAAAAAACGGAAATTTGTGGAATTCCAAGAGTCGCATGTGGAATATGAAAAGCCACATGTAAACTAAATAGTCACTCAAAAAAGTCCAACAGTCTTATAGAACCTCAACAATCACTTGGAAGTCCAATAGTTATGAGGGAAGCTTGAGAGTCATGAGGATATAAAAGTTCATTCCACTTGTTATAAATACACCCTCATAACTCAAGCAAAGGGCTTTCGGCAGCTTAGCCTTTCGAGAGCTAGCCTTGGATTCTCAAGCTTGGCATAGGAGACAAGATCATTACTTGGAGAAGAAATAAGTGACTTAATGTTCCACTATTGGAGCTAGTGGCTCACCATTGTAATTGTGTACTTGGATATTTCATTCAGTTAATTAGAAGCTCACTGAGCCAACACATTTCCATGCATGTATCGTGAATGTTGTAAGGCTATTATTTGAATGTTTGTGGTATATGTTATGTTCATATGTACTAAATAAATTGAACTACTTCAATCGATTGGTACTTATATTATTGAATATGTGTTATATTTTCTTTAATTATTGTTGTGTCAATGTGAACTATTTCACTAGATAACTAACGAATCATTCCTTGCTCTCATGTGCCTCTCTTAGGATAATAATATTACTTTCCTTCTAGAGACTCACTTTTATTTCCCCCTCGTGAACGTCTCCTTTTACACATTTCAATTGGTGTTTCATAATATCAACTTACTTGCTAATGTCCAAGGTTATGGGCATACTCTCTTATGTGATTCATTGCAGCCAAGGAAAATCTTAGAGTTATGATGGTCGAGCTAATACCCTGGATGGGGCTCCCACTCCAAATGGTGTGAGGTCTAGTTGCGACTTAACTCCACAGAGACACCCTTGGTTGATGGATTTTCCAGCACGTCAACAAGTGGCACTAGAGGGAGGGGCGGATGAAAATTTGTGCCTATTGAGTTTGTTTTGAATCTCTTATCTTTAATGGCTCATCCTCAAATCATACTTCCAGGGTTCTTTTCCAAAAGATCCATTCATAAACTCTTAATCAATGATGGACCTATTTATGACTTCTCTCGGTTAAATTTTGATGGTAAGGGTGGTACATCCATAACCGAGCATATCTTTCAATTTTTCAAGTTCTGTGAACATTATTAAATTGATTATGAAGATATTTCTTGTGTGCTTTTCTTCCTCACTCTTGAATTTTGAGTTAATTGATGGTGTCATACTTTACCATATGCTTCCATCAACTCATTTGATCAACTCCTAAAGGATATTTATAAAAAAAATTATACGTATGATTGCCAAGATGTTTATAAAAGAATTAGCCAACTTAGAATGGGAGCCTAATGAATCAATAGAGGATTTTCCTAATAGATTCCTTCACCTGTCTTATGAGTTTCCTAAAGAAGATACATATTTTTTTGGGTTGTGTTATATTCTTTCCATGACTACCCCACATGCGAGGGGGTCACAAGAGGGGCAATAGCCCCCTATAAGTTGTGCGGGGTGTTGTCGGGGGGTCACAAGGGGGGCGGTTGCCCCCCTGTCGGGTACCGCCCCTCTGCACGGGGTCTGGAGCAGTGACCCAAGAAGGTTTTTTTGGACCCTATATTAGGTGGGTGGACCTACCTATGGTTTTGTGCATGGATTTTGCACATGGTTTTGGGCATTATGGTGTTCTATCCATGGTATTTTGTAGATTTGGTCAAGAGAACTACGGTTATGTTCTAATCCATGGTTAATGGATTAGATTTTATGGACACTTCGGCATGTATATATATGTATTGTAATATTGAAAGGAACATAATTAAAAATCAATCTAGTAGTCCTAGTTTTGGGATCCACGGGAAAATATTTTTGTATATCTGTTTTATGTTTTATGCTCTTGCCATTGTTTATTTTATATTTTTAGAATTCGTATGTAGGTAATTCATGTACGGGGTTAAAACCTACATTTGGTGTCAGAGTTGTTTTGGCTTCAAGGGGACACCTTTGCTACTGAGGGGTTTTTTGCTCAGGCCTGTGGTAGACCCTGTTCAGTGGGAGATCTGCATGATCGATTCTTATGGAGAAAGAAGATGGCGAGATGTGCAAAGATAGATATTGAGAAATTTAATGGTCAGAGTTTTGTGTTGTGGAAACTCAATATGGAGGATCTTCTGGTGGATAAAGATCAGTGGATTGTGGTGGATCCAGGTACTAAACCAACAACAATGGCAGCTGAAGGCTGGGCAAAGTTGGATCAGAAGGCAAAGAGAACAATATGATTGTGTTTCTTAGATTTACTATTTATGAATGTATCAAGGGAAGCTTTGACAAAGGCTTTGTGGGATACCAATCTAAGTCTCTGGTGAATAAATTGTTCCTACGGAAAAAGTTGTATAACCTAAGGATGAAAGATGGAGACTTTGTGATAGAGCATCTAAACACATTTAATACTATGATAAGCCAGTTATTATCTATTGATATTAAAATTTCAGATGAAGATAACTGCATCAGTTTTTTGTGTTCTCTACCAGATTCGTGGGATAGTATGGTTGTTGCAATAGGTAGTAATGCAACTGCCTTGCAGTTTGATGAAATAGTTTCATCCTTGCTATCGAAGGAGATGAGATAGAAAAGTATGGAGGGTCGTAATGGTGATGGCTTGTCTATATGAGGACGGTCCTAGAATAGAAAAAACAAATATTCCTCTTGTGGGAGATATAAATCTAGAGGGAGATCTTAATCTCCATGAAAACATGTAAAGGTGTGCTAGAAATGTGTGTTGACAATAACACTGAGAGGGGGGGTGAATCAGTATTATCTAATTCTTTTGCCAAATCTTTCTTATTTATACTTTGAATTATTTTTGCATACCAATACCATAAATAATGAGCATGAACAAGAAAAGCAGACAATCACATCAAAGAACACCAGATATAAGGTGGAAACCCAATGTGGGTGAAAACCACCTGCTGCAATATGTCTCTATCTTCTTTCAAATTAGAAACTCCTTTTACAATGGTCTTGTACTGTGCAGTCCTTTACCAGTACGCAGGTTGCAACCTACAGAGAGCTACAACTCTCTCTTGTTTTCCAGTCTCTCCTGGAAGGGAGCTACAACCCCCT
>APFE031684520.1:28155-38519 GCA_000404065.3 Pinus taeda
TCACTTCAACACCCAGAACACAACAATGATAAACAAAGATTTTAAGAGAAGTAAGAAGCTTGCTCAACTGCTCGCTTGCTTACGTACTCACCCTGCTCAACTGCTTGCCTGCTTACCGTACTCACCCTGCTCAACTGCTAGCCTGCATACAAGTACGCACCCTGCTCAACTGCTAGCCTGCATACAAGTACGCACTTTGCTCAACTGCCAGCCTGCGTACCTCGCTCTGAGTCCATTGAACTGCCTGCGGTCATTCGCACCTGAAGCCCTTCTGTGCCTGCGTACCGGCGCACCTGAAACCCTTCTGTGCCTGCTTACCGGCGCACCTGAAACTCTTCGCTCCTGCGTATGTACGCACTTTTCGCTCACTGTACCTGCGTACCTTCGGGCATAGATGATTTCAAGACTTCGGAAAGAACCCAGACAGTTAGATCTACAGATCTGAACATGCGCCGAAGAGATCTTAGTCCATCAGTAGATTCGCCTTATTTAGATCTAGACTAGATCTAACCCTCATAAGATATTCAACCAAAAACATGCATAAGCCAAATGATCTCCTTTGCTTTATATAGGCAAGCGCTTCCTCAAATCAAGGATCATGGGGCTCAATAATAATAATAAAATAATCAATACCACGAACCAAAAACCATGATAACCCAATACTGTTGGCTAAATACCATGAGAAACCCCACGGGTGGGCGCTTAACTGCCTTGGAATGTGTGCACTGGGGTACGCACCCCATGAATGGGTGACCCGCGTATTTGGACGCGGTCCCTGCACGGTATGACTGCGGGTACGCACCTCCTGAACTATTCTCCTGCGTACTTCTTTATTTTCATCAAATGAGAGCCATGCCATGGGTGTTGCCATCAAGTACAACATCTGAAACATATAATCATTGTAGAATTGAGGCTTCTGTGATCCATTAATTTTATAAGAAGAGCTTCGGCATAAAATCACATGAAAAAGATGATTGTCGACGCGTTTCGAACCAACTAGTGTGGTTCATCGTCAGGAACCACACTAGTTGGTTCGAAACGCGTCGACAATGATCTTTTTCATGTGATTTTATGCCGAAGCTCTTCTTATAAAACATATAATCATACCAGAACCATAATGCCAACATCTTGTCCATGAGCTCTTCAATAGAATTGCCCAGCTTCTGTAGCATGCTTTCTGTTACCCATGTAGCTTCAGCAGTTGGCTGATGCTTGCATTTTACCAAATACTGGAAGTAATCCTATCCTCTGGTCCTCATGAACACCTTCTTGTCCAAAATCCTTTTTGGTTGTAACTCTTTTGTTGTAGGTAACTGCTTTACCCAGTCAATCTCTTGTGTCTCTTGATCTTGTGTTGTATCATCTACAATTTAACCTTCATACTTGTACATGTCTGTAACATTGAAAATTGAAGATATTCCAACATCAAGGGGTAATTCAATCTCATATGCATTTGCAGAAAACTTCCTTAATACTCTTCATGGTCCAATTTTCTTCAACTTCAATTTATTATACTCCCTTTTTGGAAATCTTTCCTTTCCTAGGCATGATTGATCTGAAAATGGAATGTACCTAAATAAAGGGTGCAAGGTATCCATTTCCAATAATTTTATATGTGCAAACAACTCTAATGGTTAACTCTGAAAATGTGAGAACTTCTTATTTCTATACAGAGATAGACTGTATGGGCATTTACCGGATATGTCACGTCTAAAGAAAGGATGAGATCTAGAGGCTACCTGGCCCTCTACAGGCTCTGCCTAAAGAAATAATAGAAGTAGACACTCAGATGTCATTAAAATACTCATGCTTGAAGCTTGATGTCTTGCGAAATAAAACAAATAAGTTTGAGCAGTTGTTTCGGTGTTTATGTGTGAAGGAAAGTTATTTAAATTTGTTGTTTAACACATTATATGAGATTCATTTAGCATGAAACCTTCAGCAAATAATGAAACAAGGATGATAAAGTAGTTCACCCCTCTTGGGCTACATCTGCTGGACCAAGCCTCCCAAAATGCGCTTGTCCTCTTGTATTAAGAAAGTTGCAAAGGTGATACAAGTAAATAAGTGCCTCTAAAGGAAAATTTGATTGTAAAAATAGTATCAGAAGGTAGGAAACAACTAAAAATGCTCTTCCCCAAGCACTAAATAGTGAAATTAGACCTTAAACAGTACTTTCTCCAAATGGCCCATGTGGCCCTTCAAACTTCTATGAAGAAATTTGAGGTGACGATGACCTACAATGGTTCTAAAACCTCTACCAATAGACTCAGAAGGTCAAAGAAAATAGAAGTAGGCTTTTGAATCATCGAAAACAAATGAATATAGCCCCCAAACAGCTCAAGCACTGAAATGGCCCTCGTGGCCGTGAAAGCTTCCCTAAAGAGATTCGAGGTGAAGAATGCTTCAACAAGAAAAAAGAGCTATATAAATGGACTCAGAAAACTAATTACATTCAGGAATGACCTTTGTTTCACATTTAATGGCTACACACATCCCAATATAGCTCCCAAACTGATATGGCCCTAGTGGCTCCTAGAACTTCCACGAAGCGAAATCACCTACAAATGACTTTTGTTGGCTATGAAACCTATGTCAATGGATTCAAAATGTCCAAGAGACCCAAAATAAAAATAAAAAAAAAACTCATCCAAAAAGGCCTTTCCTGGCCAAAGTTATGGCATATTCATGAACTACCAATCAACCCCTAAATAAACTCCAATTAATTTTAGTGGAAGTGCAGATAACTTTAGTAATCTGCCAAATTTGGCTGCAACCGCTAGGTGGACTGCTAGTTGATTGCTAATTTAATGGCCATGTGACCATGAATGTCGGGTTAACAAACCGTAACTGACGAATTTTAGCTCCTGGTTTCGAAGTTGTGGTCGTATGAGTAGGGGCTGGCCCCTTTTCTACCCAATGCAATCTTCAATTAAATTAAAATATAGGTTGCGACCTATGGAGGTTAAGATCCAACACACAGCCTGGGTGGCTAGGCCTATGCACTTGTAGTGGAGAGACCAGGGTTCAAATCCTGCCGAGACCAAATAATTTTGCCATATAAAAATATACAGCCTTGGGGCCACGTGGCAGCCTCCAGGTAGGCCACATGGCATCCTGCCTTGGGGCCACATGGAAGCCTTTGGATAGGCCATGTGGCATCCTTTGATTGGACCTCAAACAAAATATTCTGGGAATATTCCTCAGAATATTCTTTTTTTAATAATTTTCAAAATGAAGGTCAAAGGTAGTCAACTAAGTTTTTTGCAAAAATTTGTAAACTTCAAACCTTCATAACTTCTGCATATAGAGTCTGTTTTTTGAACCATTTGTGGTGCCAAAATTAGGAAGACAATATCTATCTATTCATTCAGGTTTGAACCAGTTCTAAGCACTAGCATTTTTTTGAGCATTTTTCGACACTTGGTCTTGAGATCCTGATCGCACCTCCCGAATGAGAGGCTTTTGGACCCCAAAAGCTTACTGAAAACTCTAAACTGAATTGTACAAAAAATAAGAGGACAAAGACATCCTCTTCCATTCAGCGAAATGAGCATACTGATGCCAAAATGTCCTGACTTGCCCACTGTCATCATGGTGATTTTTTTTTTGAATAAGTCAAGTACTTATCGAATCCCGACCAAGTTTTCTCGCTAGAAAAATCTAAAAATTGCATAAACTAGCAATGACACTTGTTGATGTATGAGTTGAAATATTCCACTGAACATGTGGGCTTGCCAACTATCACTATGCCCATCAATGGCACCTCCTTCTCTGGAAGGAAAACTAAAAGTGACTTAGGCCAATACCCACAACAAACTTCCAAAAATGAAGTGGTTGTAGAATAATGCTTGTACCGGCTGTAGCATGCTGAAAGCAATGCAAATGCTCATCCCAAAATCTTGGGATATGTGCTGCAAAAACTTCTCAAAAAGAAGTACAATGGTTTTGTTCACGAACAATAAAGGTAAGCAAACCATAATGAACCAAGTAGAGACCCATGCTAAAATTTGAGGCCTCTTTGCTTGCATGCTTTTCTAGCTCATGGAATTGTGCACTGCTTTGCACCAGTTTTGTTCCATGCACCAAATGACACCAAAGGTACCTTATGTAACAAGACAATCATCAATGACAAGTTGCCCTGAAATGTGCTGAACAATGGACTCAACCTTAATTGTAGCAAGTGTGTACACAACCAACACAAGTTGACAAAACATATGCAACACAATCAAGACAAGTTGATAATCAAGGTGCGACACAATCGACACAAGTTGATAAGCATTGTGTGACACAATCGACAATTTAAAAAGTGTGCTCATAGGTGACACTAGTCGACTGACAACAATATACATTTACATACACATATGCATGTATCATGTACAATGAGCTATATATAGTTCAAAAAATACACCTACAACCTCTATGTATAGGTGCAACTTCAACTCTTTTTTTCAAAGACCGACAAGTACATCAACCCAAAAAACAACATGTGGGTGACAAAGAGTTGAAATGAAAGACATTGCTACAATAATAGTGAGTACCATACTCATCTCTTACCTCCATGGCGCAATTTTGCAACAACATAAAAAAAACATCCATACATCCAAAGTTTGTATATGTAGAAAAGGAGTACATCTTACTGTGTCAAGAAGTCCATCCACTTCTCACCAAGCCACTTCCATGGCCATTTTTGCTGCTGCAACTTTTCCTCATGTGAAACTTCCCTTTCCATATCAATAATGGAATTTGTGGTTCCACCTTTGCCAATCTTCTCGTCCTCTTACTGCATGTGTGTGGGATGACAAGTTGGATGTAAAGTCCAACAATGAGAGACAACATGTCCATTCTTTAGGCAAAAAGTGCAAATCTTATGCACCTTCTTTGAAGGTAGTCTTTGTTTCATCTGTTTCCTGTCTGCTTTCTTCCTCTTCCAACATCTTGAAACATGATGTTTAAATTGACCACAATATGTACAAGAAATATTTCTTCCATTAAAGAATGTAAAATTATCATGCTTTGCAGAAACACAATCAAATTGATCATAAGAAGATTTATACCTCTTGTGTTGCTTTGCATGTTCATCCTTTTTTCGTCCATGAGGAAATGAACTAGTAGAGGCTCCAGCTTTCAATTGCAAACTAACATTATCGTTCTTGTCTTGAAGAGTGCCTATAATTGCATGTCTTCTTGCTGCAACAAAGGCTTCAAACAATGGTAAGGAATATTTCCATCATGAAATTGATAAAATTGAGAACTTGGGAGAAATGTTCTCTTCAAATTTGCATCACATTCTTGAATGCATGTGATCAATGCTTCACCATTAGACAGCTCATATCCAAGGCCAACATTCTTGGGTCACTCAACAACACAAATAGGCTCAACAATGCCTTATGCATTCTTGCCCAAACCTTTGCCTTCTTGATAGCCCATTTTCAACATCAATTTGGACCCTATACCTCTTGTATGCCTTTCAAAAGAACCAACACACTTTTCAATAGAGGAAACTGAAGACAAATCTGAATGATTTACCTCATGATTTACATCCTGAAGAAGAAATATTTTCTTGGACAAAGCTTCTTGAGCTTGCAGGAGTTGTTTCTCCATGTCATGCAGTGTTTGGAGAATTATTTCCTTTTCTTCTTGCATAGCCAACAATTGTGCATGAAGCTGAACACTTTCCCTTTGATCCTCAAGAAGAATTTGCACCATGTCCTTCACCTTAACAAACTCTTCTTTCATGTCATCACTAAAGAGTTTCATGAAGGAGGAAACTTCACTTGCAGAAGAAATTGACATCATGTATATGGTCAAATAACAAAAGGAACTTCAAACTGAGTTCTCAAAGCTTTCAACAATGAAAAGTTGTTGACCAAAGGCCTTCAACTCTTAGAGAGAGTTAACACTAGCTATCCCAAAATGAGCTCAAGCAAACTCAGGCACACAATAAAATAGTCAAGGTTGATTGCGCAAATGCACAAAATAGAAACTAAACCAGAGATTTACTGAAGTTTCATTTATCTACTACGTAATTGAATAAAAAAAGTTATTTCAAGGCTTCCTGGCTCGCTTCAGACTCTGTCTATAGTTTATATAACTTTTCCTAGAGCATATAAACAACAAAAATCTGCTCTGATACCATCTAATCAAAAAATGGAATTTACCTGAATAAAGGGTGCAAGGTATCCATTTCCAATAATTTTAAATGTGCAAACAACTCCAATGGTTAACTCTGAAAATGTGAGAACTTCTTATTTCTAATATAGAGATAGACTGTAGGGGCATTTACTGGATACATCACCTCTAAAGAGAGGATGAGATCCAAAGGCTACCTGGCCCTCTATGGGCTCTACCTAAAGAAATAATATAAGTAAAAACTTAGACATCATTAAAATACTCATGCTTGAAGCTTGATGTCTTGCGGAATAAAACAAATAAGTTTGAGCAGATGTTTAGGTGTTTATGTGTGAAGGCAAGTTATTTAAATTTGTTGTTTAACACATTATATCAGATTTGTTTAGCATGAAACCTTCAGAAAATAATGAAACAAAGATGATGAAGTAGTTTACCCCTCCTGGGCTACATTTGTTGCACCAAGCCTTCCAAAATGGGCTTGTCTTCTTGTATTAAGAAAGTTGCAAAGGCTAATACAAGTAAATAAGTCCCTCTAAAGGAAAATATGACTATAAAAATAGTATCATAAGATAGGAAACAGCTAAGAATTCTCTTCCCCACGCACTAAATAGTGAAATTGTACCTTAAACAGTACTTTCTCCAAATGGCCCTAGTGGCCTTTTAAAATTCTATGAAGAAATTCAAGGTTAAGATGGCCTCCAATGGTTCTGAAATACCTGCCAATAGGTTCAAAAGGTCAAAGATAGTAGAAGTAGGCTTTTGAATCACTGAAAATAGATGAATACAACCCCCAAACAACTCAAGCACTGAAATGGCCCTCGTGGCCCTAAAAGCTTCCCTGAAGAAATTTGAGGTGAAGAATGCCTCAACAGGTTAAAATAGCTATAGAAATGGGCGCATAACACTAATTACAGTCAGGAATGACCTTCGTTTCACATTCAATGGCTACACACATCACAATGTGCTCCCAAACTGATATGGCACTAGTGGCTCCTAGAACTTCCACGAAGCAAAATCACTAGCAAATGACCTCTGTTGGTTGTGAAACCTATGCCAATGGATTTAGAATTTCCAAGAGATCCAAAATCGAAAACAAATTCATCCAAAAAGACCTTTCCTAGCCAAAGTTATGGCATATGCATGAACTACGAGTCAACCCCTAAATAAACTCCAGTTAACTTTAGTGGGAGTGCAGATAACTTTAGTAATCCGCCAAATTTGAAGGAAATCCACCAAATTTGGCTGAAATAGCCAGGCAGACTACTAGTTGACTACCAATTTAGCGGTGTCATGCGGAAAGAGTTAATTTTGCGGACAAAACCAACCTCCCTAGAAGATTAAGGATTTCTAGTGACAAACAAGACAATTAAGAACAATCCTTCTCTAAATATGCATTTACCATATAAGAAATCAAGTGTTTAGATCCTACCTATAGTCCAACGTTGTTGTAGTAGTCCAGCCTCGTCCGATCCAGATGAGCTCCTCCTTCACTTCGAAACCTGCAATCACTAACAATCAAACGATTAAATAGCACCTGAATATCTCATAAAATAAAACATATTCAACATATAGACCAAGGAGTATATGAAACAACTCATTAATAACAAATTGTTGAGAAGAATGGACTTATTTGTATTAATAGGAACAAAAGAAACCATTACAACCTGAGCCTTGGTATTGTGCAAGTTCCTCCCAGGGTCCAGCAAGAGTTTTCCTTTACTTTGATAAGCTCACCCACTTCCAAATGAAACAAGAAAGGATGGGAATCTCTCCTCACAAGCTTCTACAAGGAAGTCCTAATTCCAGCAGCATCTACCCTTTGGAATATTCAGCTTTCAGCCTCCCTCCTTCTGGCCCAATGCCTGTATTTATAATGCTCTAGAGGAAGTTAATCAGGTCCACCATTAATGGGATAAGCCCCTCTTTGAATGGGGTATCTCCCCTCTTGATGGGATAAGTTCCTCTTTCATAGGGATACATGAACCATCTGGAGGCGCTCAATACACGTCAAACAAGCTTCTAGAATGCTCTAGAAATGACCACAAATAACTTTTTTACGATGAAACTCGCGCCTTTTGACCTTTACAGGAGTACGCACCCACCCCTTTACATACAAAGCGTACAAGTACGCAGGTATTGTGAACTTGGGATGCGTACACGTAGGTAAGGTTGAGAGAAACTGCGTACCCAGAGATAAACATGTTTTTTAAAGACTTTCTCTCTTTCTTGAAGTTTGACATGGAGAGCAGAGGTATGAGGCTTGCCAAGGAGGATAGTATGACTGTTGATGGAGCCATACTAACTGCAAATAGTCATGGTGACAAATTTTAGTGTAACAGATTGCCCCCTAAAGTGCGAAGCCTGTAATAGATTAGGGTTTTATATCATCTAGAAAGGGTGAAGTACTTTATCATTTCAAGGATTATCTTGTGGAGAGCCCAGTCAGAACCTGCAATTTTCAACACAAAATACATGTATAAGATTATATCATCGCTGAGGTAGCATTCCCATACTCAGATCAAAAACTTTAACTAACAGACTAACTACTACTCTAATACAGGAATGATTTCGTAGTACATCATAACCATAGACTCATGTAGACACAGTATGGACGCAGCCATCTGTTTATAATTGGTCTACAATATAATGAATACAAAACTCCTCGCAGCCTGGATGGTGGAAACTATATCCAGGGTCTTCATCTCTACTTCCCGAATTGGTACGATTCTAGCCATGCGAATAAATGAGTCGATGTCGAACATGGTAGAAACCACTTGATTACCAGTCAATGATGTAAACTGTTAACAAGCGTGAGAGAGACCACCAGTAATGTCAATGGTTCTCAAAGTACCCAGCACAATCCATGAGATGTGAATGAATGAGTCGATGTCGAACATTTCATGGAATCCTTCGATCGCAAGTCAAATGATGAAAACTGGCGTCGAAGGCGAGAAACCTGCCATTGATGCATGCAAACTCCAAGGTACTGACGATTTCTAAGTCCACACTCTCTAGATAATGTGCTGATGTCGATAGAAAGCGACCCGTCGCAGGCAAGCCTACAACACGAAATCATAGTTCAAGTTGAAGAAATTTCACTGCAAGGACTGACTCAATGATGACATGATGAATGATAGGTATTTTGTGGTTGAATGTTTTGTTTCAGACCTCTTGAACACATAACGACACAACAGATGGTTTGGTTATAAATGACTCAAAGTCGACTCCCATAACCCGGCTAAAGATGTCAAGTGATCTTGGTCAACTGTGAGGTAAAGGATTTCCCAACCCAGGTGAATGAATAAGTGTCGTGTTCAAGGGTGGTAGTAAGGTTTTTCTTGAGACAAAAGGATATCAAATAGGCTCATTCTTCTCATTTTTCCCCCACCATTTCTGGCAAGTACCTCTTTATTTTTTACAAGCTTGAGGAGGATAACATATGCTTGTTTGTAAGCTCATCCTTCGGATGAGTCCAACTTAGTTTTTAATGCGAACCCTAAGAAGGAGTGGTCCGTTCCTGTTTGTAATAGAACAGGGCCTTTACTGTGAAATTTTAACGAGTCCAGTATAGGAGAAACTCGGCGCTTTTCATATTTAGAGAGTCTGAAAAACTTAGAAGACTCCAGATTGAACTTTTTCGTAAGTTTGTGTCTCCTAAGCCCGAAAAAGTATAAAATAATACCTAGGAGAACCACTTGATCCTGCGACCAAGGATATTTTCATAGTTAGTGCCTTTGACCTGAAAAGTAAAAACGATCAAGGACACGTCGTTTTATTTCCAATATCAAATTTGAAACAACAAAAATCCGGCAATATTTTCTTGTTTTTTCGGTCAGAAAAGGGCTGTAAGAGGACCGTCTTTTAATTCTGTTTTAACGAGTGTAAAAGAAATGCTCGGCAATCTTTTCATATTTCAGGAGTCAGAAAAGGACTTAAAAGATGACTCTAAGGTTTCACTTTTTCGTAAGTTTTAACGAGTTTGAAAAAATGATAAAAACATACTCTACGGGATCATTCGAAAGACTTGACCTAAAAATACAAGAAAATTATATAAAAACTGAAATAACTAACCTAAATTTGTCATGCGGAAAGAGTTATTTTTGCGGACAAACCTAACCTCCCTAGGATTCTAAGACTCTCTAGTGACAAACAAACCAAACAAGAGCAATCCTTCTCTAAACATACATTATTCTATGAGAAACCATGTGTTTTCTGATCTTACCTTAGGTCCA
>APFE031684520.1:42409-58254 GCA_000404065.3 Pinus taeda
GAACAGTCTACGATCCGATACGCACGCAAGGGCAGAGTAACAAGCTCAATCCCCTTGAAGGCTTCTTGACATAAACCAAGGTTTACCAACAAGTGACCCCAGGATCCTCGACAATGGTTAATCCAAGGTTTACCATTTTTAATACGTGAATATCTGGCATCGTTCCCAATGAGGAAGGATTGATTCCCACACTGGTTCGGACACGATCCCGTGCTTCTCCTTAAGAGGAGCTTTCCCAGAGCATAGATGCAACAATTGGATTTCTCCTACCGTAAGATGAGCTACTTGTTTGTTTTACTGTCTTGGAGAGTTAATACTCTCCTACTCCAAGACACTAGCCTGATCTATGTTGGTGTTTTAGAGCCCTAGAAATATAAAAATTACTAGATGAATTTTAATTAAGCGTTGTGTTATTAAGGCTGTTATTACTCAAAAGGGTAAATGGATATGAAACCAATGGTGTTATGACCCAACCCAAAACTGAATGCAATCGAATATGATAATGTAATCTTTTCAATTCGATGAATCCTAACTAAAGTAAGGATAGAGTTTCCATTCACTTCCAACAATGCAAAAAATTGATCACTAAGAGAAAATATAACAAATTCTCTAATGCACTAATTTCATCCAGAAAAACTAATGCAAATCAATTCCAAATGTTTTATTTTTATTTTTATTTTTATATAAATTCAAATCAAAGAAAACTGATCTAAATCTACGATTGATTTTTTCAGAATGTAAACTATGCAATTGTAATCTACGCACAATTCACTTGAAAAGTATGCAAATGTAATCTATGCACATTTTTCATTCATATTCCGAAAAGGAGAATTCTAATTATGCAAATGTGATCTATGCAAGAGAATTCTCAAAGACAAGATGATTCTAATGTAATCTAAGAACCAATCAAGTGCAAGTCAAGAAAATTGGGTGAGAGTTCCAAAGATCAAAAAATAAAAACACTCAAAGGCGATTAACACGCATACACAATTGTGAAAAGACTGAGACAAACCTCCCAGTAATGACCAAAGGAAATCAAATTTAGAATTTCTCAAAAAAGAGACTCAAAACACCCAATTGATAAAAGCCTAAAGCAGGAATGCCAATGAAATTAGCCAAGATGAAAGCTTCTGACAGGTAACTAGTGGATCTGGGCAGCAATAAATAAACTATAAACAAAATCTAAGAGGAAAAATGGAAAAATTGGAATTTTCTCAATTTTTGACAGGGTACGCAGGCAACCTGTTCAGACAGGTGTAGGCCTGCTCTGTGCACAAAGCTGTAGTGCGTACAGGTACGCACTGTGCTCAATGTAGAGGGTGCGTGCTACTGGAAAAACCAAGAAAAACTAAAATCTAATTTAACCCTAAGCTATCCCACCCAAATTCACAGTCAATCAGTCAAAAACTAGAAAGAAATCAACTTTTCTCAAATCAAAGTATGAATCAAAAGAGAAATCAATCAAATCCATGGAGTCCCCAGCGGAGTCACCATTTTGTCATGCGGAAAGAGTTAATTTTGCAGGCAAAACCAACCTCCCTAGAAGCTTAAGGCTTTCTAGTGACAAAAAAGACAATTAAGAACAATCCTTCTCTAAATATGCATTTACCATATAAGAAATCAAGTGTTTAGATCCTACCTGTAGTCCAACACTGTTGTAGTAGTCCAGCCTCGTCGATCCGGATGAGCTCCTCCTTCTCTCCGAAACCTGCATTCACTAACAATCAAACGATTAAATAGCAACCTGAATATCTCATAAAATAAAACATATTTAACATACAGACCAAGGAGTATATGAAACAACTCATAAATAACAAATTGTTAAGAAGAATGGACTTATTTGTATTAATAGGAAACACAAAGAAACCATTACAACCTGAGCCCTTGGTGTTGTGCAGGTCCCTCCCAGGGTCTAGCAAGAGTTTTCCTTTACTTTGATAAGCTCACCCACTTCCAAATGAAACAAGAAAGGATGGGAATCTCTCCTCACAAGCTTCTTACAAGGAAGTCCTAATTCTAGTAGCATCTACCCTTTGGAATATTCAGCTTTCAACCTCCCTCCCTTCTGGCCCAATGCCTGTATTTATAGTGCTCTAGAGGAAGTTAATTAGGTCCACCATCAATGGGATAAGCCCCTCTTTGGATGGGGTAGCTCCCCTCTTGATGGGATAAGTTCCTCTTTCATAGGGATACATGAACCATCTGGAGGCGCTCAATACACATCGAACAAGCTTCTAGAATGCCCTAGAAATGACCACAAGTAACTTTTTTAAGATGAAACTCGCGACTTTTGACCTTTACAGGAGTACGCACCCACCCCTTTACATACAGAGCGTACAAGTACACAGGTATTGTGAACTTGGGTTGCGTACACGCAGGTAAGGTTGAGAGAAACTGCGTACCCAAAGATAAATAGATTTTTTAAAGACTTTCTCTCTTTCTTGAAGTTTGACATGGAGAGCAGAGGTATGAGACTTGCCAAGGAGGATAGTATGACAGTTAATGGATCCATACTAACTGCAAATATTCATGGTGACAAATTTTAGTGTAACAAGCGGGTATGTGACCATGAATGTCGGGTTAACAAACGATAACTAGCATATTTTAGCTACTGGTTCCGAGGCTGTGATCGTATGGGTAGGGCTGGTCCCATTCTACCCAATGAAATATTCAATTAAATTCAAATATAGGCCATGCCCTATGGAGGTTAAGATCCAACATGTAGCCTGGGTGGTCAGGCCTGTGTGCTTGTAGTGGAGAGACCATGGTTCGAATCATGTCGAGACCAAATAATTTTGACATATAAAAATTTGTAGCCTTGCGGCTACGTGGTGGCCTCCGGGTAGGCCATGTGACATCCTTTGATTGGCCCTAAAAGAAAATATTCTAGGGAATATTCCAATAATATTCCTTGAAATGTTATTTTTTTAATAATTTTCAAAATGAAGGTCAAAGGCAGTTAACTCAGTTTTTTACAAAAAATTGTAAACTTCAAACCTTCATAAATTTTGCATATGGAGTCCGTTTTTTGAACCGTTTGTGGTGCTAAAATTAGGAAGTGAGACCTACCCAGTTGTTTAGGTTTGAACCAGTTCTAAGCATGTTCATTTTTGAGCATTTTTCGACACTTGGTCTTGAGCTCCTGATCAATGCTAAAACCAAATCTCTAACTTCAACGTTTACCTCTCTTCTTCTCATGTATGTGCTAGTCTTGTACTTGATGTTGCTATCTTGTAGCTGTAGTTTCACTTGTTCATGTATTGCTTGCATTTTTGAAGCAAAATCTTCTCCCTCTACACTTTTCATCTCTTCTTTTCCCAAGTTCCTCAACTCAAATACTCCTCTTGGATGCATTCCATAAACTATATGGAATGGACACTGTCTTATACTTCTGTTAGGTGAATCATTGTATGCATATTCATCTTGTGCCAACATTTGATCCCACTGTTTTGGATGTTTTACAATAATACTTCTCAAAATATTTCCCAAACTCATGTTCACAACTTCAGTTTGTGCATCAATTTGTGGATGATAGGTAGAATCGAAACTTAGTTTAGTTCCCAGCTTCTTCCATAATTTCCTCCAGAAATGTCCAAAAAATTTGGAATCTCTATCAAAGGCAATACTCTTAGGCAACCCAAGGCAATAATCTTAGGAAACCCATACAATCTTACTATCTCCTTGAAAAACAAATTAGAAATGTGCGTAGCATCACTAGTTTTATAGCATGGAATAAAATGTGCCATTTTTGAAAATCCATCCACTACAAAAAAAAATGAATCATTACCCCTTTGAGTCTTTGGTAATTCCAAAACAAAATCCATACTTACCATATCCCAAGGACTATATGGAATTGGTACTTGCACATACAAACCTATGTTTTGGCTTCTTCCCTTTGCATATTGATAGATTTTACAAGTTCTCACATACTTTTCAACATCAAATCTCATTTTTGGCTAGAAATAAAATCTATTCCACTGTTCATAAGTCTTCTCTATATCAAAATGTCCTACAAGTCCTCCACTATGTTTTTCTTTGATTAAATTCTCCTTCATAGAAGAGTTTGGTATGCACAGCTGATTTCTCTTAAACAACAGTCCATCTTGTAAGAAATAATCCAACCACTTACTCCTATCCATCAAAACATGATTCTTACCATTTTCAAATGCCTCTTTAAAATTTGAATCTATCTTAGATAATTCTTTAATAAAATAAATCCTAACTCTTGAATTTGACTCTCTTGAAGTTATACATTTCTCCTCCTTAAGGCATCTGCAACTTTATTTGATTGGCCATTTATATGAAGATACTCTACCCATTTAGCATGTTTCTGGCTTAGCTTTAGCTGCTACATAATATAATATAGTGCATGGTTATCTGAATAAAGGATGAATTCCCTTGACATTAGATAATGCCTCCATTTATTCAATGACTACACAACTGTATAGAACTCCTTATCACAAGAAGAATACTTCTCTTTGGAATCATTCAACTTTTCACTAAAATAGGCCATAGGTCTATCTTCCTGACTTAAAACACCTCCAATTGCTTCTTCGCTAGCATCACACTTCACTTGGAATGGTTTACTAAAATCATGTAGAACCAAAATAGGCTTTTTCAGTGATTTTCTTCTTCAACAGTTGAAAATTCTTTTCTACTTTAGCAGTCCATATAAATGGTTGTTTATCCTTCTTTATGGTCTCAATGATAGGTGCATTGATCTTACTAAAATTCTTTATGAATTTTCTAAAAAAACTGGCAAGACCATGAAAAATTATTACCTCAAATACACTTTTGGGTGAAGGCCACTCCATGATTGCCTTGATCTTCTCTAGATCCATCTTCAACCCTTTAGCAGAAATAACAAAACCCAAGTACACTAGCTCTTCTTTCATGAATGTACACTTCTTCAAATTTAGTAGTGACTTCTCTTTCTGTAGCCTTTGCAAGACATAATTCAGATGTCTCATGTGCTCCTCCTTAGACCTACTGTAAACTAATATATCGTCTAGATATACTATTACAAATTTACCAATGAATTCTTTAAGAACTTCGTTCATGAGTCTCATAAACGTACTCGGTGGATTTGACAACCCAAAAGGCATTACTCTCCACTCATACAATCCCTCATTTGTCTTAAAGGTAGTTTTCCACTCATCCCCTTCCCTTATCCTTATCTGATGATACCCACTTTCAAGATCTAGTTTTGTAAAATACTTTGCCCCACTCAAGCAATCCATTAAATTTTCAATCCTAGGTAAAGGAAATTTGTATGTGATTGTGATTTTATTGATGGCTCTTGAATCCGTACACATTCTCCAACCTCCATATTTATTTGGACTCAACACTGTTGGTACTGCACAAGGACTCAAGCTTTCTCTGATCATCCCTTTGTCAATCAGTTCTTGAACCTGCTTCCTAACCTCTTCATGTTCTATAGGAATCATTCTGTAAGATTCGTTTCTAGGTAGACTTGCTCTAGGAATCAAATCTATATGATGGATGATTCTTCTAATGGGTGGCAACTCATTAGGTAAATCATCAACAATAATATCACAATAGTTTTCCAACATTTCTTGAATTTCAATCAGTAAATCAAAAACTTCAATAGAAGTCATTATTACCTTGGGCTTGTAGATTACAGCAAAATTTACCTCATTCTCCTCAATCTACTACAAGTATTCCTTTCGTCCCAGTAATAGAGTTTTAGGATCAGTCTTATCTCCTGATGCATCTTCTTCTTTCATGGGCAATAATGTATGATTAATACCATCTTTACTAAACTTGTAGTTGTTTCTTTTCCCATCATGCATAGCTCCTCTGTTATATTTCCAAGGTCTTCCAAGAAATATGTGATACACATCCATTGGCATCACATCACATACAATTTTGTCCTTATATTTTCCCAACTGCAACTCCACTTCACACTATTCATTCAGTAACAACTAATGTCCCTTTTGTAACCATGACACCTTGTAAGGTATTGGATGTTTCATTGTCTTCAGCTTCAATTTCTCCACCACTTCTGTAGAGACCTAATTATCAGTGCTGCCACTATCAATGATCATCTGACAACATTTACCTTGAACCTTACACACTGTTCTGGACAAGGACTTTCTTTGTGATGGTTCAATTATGTCCTTTGCTGGCTTGAGTAAGACTTTATTGATTACCAAAGATTCTCCTCTCTCTAGTATATTTTCTTCTTCTACCACTGTTGTTGCTATTGCTTCTCCCTCAACTGGAGCAACAATTGCATTCGTCTCACTTGTTCCTGCATTCTCTGGCCCTCAAAAGCTCTATGTCCCAGTTTCTTACATCTGTAAGATCTTACTTCTTTTCCTCTTCCTATGCCTCCTCTTCCTCTAGAAAAAGTCCCTCTACCACTTGCATCACCATGCTGGGTTGAGTTGCTGCTAACTCCATATTTAGTTGTTGCAGATCTTCCTCTACCACCTTGACTTCCCCTTCCTTGGAATGTACCTCTCCCTTTGGCAGATTGCTTCCTCATGAGCTTTTCTTCAGCTTTCAATACCATCTGATAAGCTTCCACTATTGTTTCAGGAGATAGTATGCTTATCGCATCTTGACTGTCCATCCTAAGACCATTCACATATCTAGCCACCTTCTCATCTATATCCTGAGTTTGTCTAGCTCTTATGCTCACCTTATAGAATCCCTCTATGTACTCTTTCACTGTCATATACCTTTGTCTAAGATTCTGCATCTGTTTGAACAAGGTTTGCTGATAATTACATGGTAGAAACTAACCTCTTAGCTTTGCTAACATCCTACTCCAATTCTTGATACATTTCTTGCCAAGTCACTTTCTTTCTGCCTACACTCCATCCCTCCAAAGTGTTGCATGCCCTTTTAGCTTGGTGACAACAAACTTCACTTTCATCTCATCTTCTGTTTATTCATAGTCAAAGAATTTCTCCATGCCATTAATCTAGTCTATCAATTCCTCTGGATTCAATCCTCCTTCATATATTGAAACCTCAGTCTTTGGCCTAGCTATGGATCTCAACATTGACTGGAAGAATCTCATCTTAGGAGTAACTGCTACAACTTCCTCCTCTTCTCTAGCTTCAACCTCAGGCTCACTAACATCCCCATCATCTATATTTCTCTCTATTGTTGATGCCTCTAATCTTTCTTGCATTTATTGTATAACTTCCATCACTTCAGCATTTGCAACTGGTTGTCCTCTTCTACCATGTCCTCTTCTACCATGTCCTCTTCCAACTCTGAAATCCATATTAGCTTTCCACTTCTGAGATTCAATGCAGTGTCAAAAGGTTGCTTTGATACCACTAATTTTGGCTTGCGTGCAGGCGATATAGACAAATGCCCAAATCCTATGAAAATTTCCTCTAATTCTAGCTGAACCCTTCTTCTTCTCTCACTAGAGTATCAGTCATCTATTTCTAGATTGATTGTTATAAAGATTCCCTTTTTCTTCAAAATGACCACTCTTTCTCCTTTAATCACCCCCACCCTTGTTATCAGGCATAATTTATACCATAGACATTTCTTCCTTCTCTCAGGACTATAATTCCATAGGAATTATAAATTTCACTATCGGAGGGGTTTTTGAATGGATTTAACACTGTTGTGTATAAAATACACTATCGGCTCTTTTAACACTACCATAGTGCATTTACCCATGGAAATACACTATCAACAGGTTTATACAAAGGAAAATACTAATACCCAGAAATGCACTATCGGCGCCAATTTTCAAGGAAATGCACTATACACAAATAACACTATTAACATGTTCAACTATTGGCCCTTTTAATTCTCCTACCCCTGATGCGGTAACATGTAGTGTTATCGGAAATCGTAATTGGCGATTCCAAAGTCTCCTTGCCAACCTCTTTCCGCTTCGAGTCTTGCGATCTAATAAGCCACAAACCCAATATATTATAGAACCACCCTTATAAGGTTTCAGATCCGGAAGTCGGACTTCGACACTTTTAAAGGTTAATTCCTCCCCGCTCAAACTCAGCAATGTGATAAAGGTTTTGGACCGGATAAGTGTATCGGCCCTATTTGATAGAGTTTTAAGTCTAGAACTTAGTTCCGGCTAAGGTTTTTCACCATTTTCCTGTGTAAAACATAGTTTTGCCTGCGGAACTCTGTAATGAAAATAAAGAATCCAAGGCTCGCTGATATGAAGGAAACACCATCTAAAGGCTTCAACAAATGCATTAATTGGAAATTAAGGCCAAATCATTGATATAAAAACTCAAAAGAAAAGAAATGAACCCAATTACACATACAAATACCAGTTTATCACACAATACGATTCAAATGCACAGAAAGGTTTCAGAGGTCACCACACCTCTGGGATTGACTAGTACACAGAGAAAATACCCCTTTTTCTTTGAAAATATGCGATGAAGGGATGTGGTCCAAATCCCATTACGATAACATTAAACGTACATATGTATTGGTTTATGTTAACAACCAATTCCTAAAACAGGGGCTTTATTTAATACAACTACCAGTTCTGCGAGACATCCTCCTTGAGAACCTCCACTATGCTTAACTAATCCTATCTATTTAACGAGGACATCGCCTTGAGAACCTCCACTATGGCTCAACTATTTAGTACTTATTATATCATGATTTATTCCTAGATTCTATCTCTAGGCTAAACTACAAAACATGGAAATTGATGGCTTAAGGATACCACTCCTTTGCTTGTAGATTTTTTTTTGTATTTTTGGAATAAATCTGAAGATTTTTCCTCCAAGTCTCATGCTCCTACATCACTTTGACCTATGTTTAAATGGAAAATAGATATCTAAATAGATAGAAAGATAGGATTTTAATTATGTTTTTTCAATTAAACTCTTAGATATTGTAAATATTTTACAGTTATGCTACCACAATTTGTGGATCTAAAACTTTGGGTATATTTCCTATATAATACATCAAAATGGAGGAAAAAAGTTTGATTTTGGAAACAAAAATATTTTCTTTTTGTTTTTTGTGATCCATATGTTGATTTCTAAGTACTAAGAGGACTAGGAGATTATGTTCATGATACAAAGATTCCTTTTCTATGTGATATCATTTAGCTTCTATCTTCTGATGTTTAAATGAGATTATGTGATAGAATTCATTAGTTAATGCTCCAGTTCATATGGTTTGACCATCTTCACTATTTCTCCTAAAGATTTTAGGATTGATGTTCCATGCCCTACTATAATGGATTATTTTCTTTTTCTACTACCATTCTTTAATTGTTTGAGATGTCTACAATCTAGCATCTACTTAGCCTATGTCTCTCTTGATTGATACAATCAAGCTCTTGGTATCTACATCTAAAACCTAATTGGTTAACTCCATTCCAATAGATTACTTGTTTCATCCCAACCCTATTAAAGATCCAAAAAACCTATTGAATATCTAGCCATGTTTGAAGACACAATAAGTTGCTAAGCTTACTAATTTGGTTGTCAAAGAGACCCCTCTATGGATTTAAGGGGCTAGCCTTCAATCTACAAGGTTTGTTTGAAAAGGTTACCTTAAGGAGTTCTTAATTACAACCAAGAAAACTTTCTGAGTACTAACAAGGACACAATGACTGAAACCACTTTAGATCTATATTAATCCTGGATCTATCAAGTGCTAAGAGTGATCAAATCTCTCGAGGTGCAAACCATTCCCCAAGTTTTGCACTCAAGAAAGAGGTTTTTACCTTGAGATATTTAATAGATCTAGGGTTAAGATGGTTCTAAGCTAGTATATAAATAAAATATAGACTCTCTATCTCGTACACATAATATATATTTATAATACAATTTTAATATCAACTTAATATATAATTCAATCTACATTCATGAATATGGGAGGTACAATTTAGACATTATGAAATAACCATCAAATTGTAAAATGAAAATAACCATAATCATATGCATTCTGACTCCATAAACATCTCAGTTTGTTATCCATCAAACACACAGGGAGAGGAATTAAATTGTTCCAACATATTCCAAACATAGACATATACATAAGAGCTATTTATATTGTTAACTCGATTTTAGTTAGCGACTAGAGAAGAGAATCTCATTATTCTCCCAAACATAGGTCAATCACATTAAACTATATCCCATAACTAACCACCCTCAAGCTAGGTCCAAAGTTTAAGGAACAAATTCCATAGAGGTAACACCAATTGGACTGGGAGATTGATATCACTTGCAAGTGGTTTATCAACAATCTTGCAAGCACTGGTGTTTTGCAGTCACAAAAAGCATTAGTAGTTTCAGAACCAACTGCAAGCACCAGTAATTCATTGTATGAATGGTTTTATTGTAGGATATATGCATTGGTGGTTTCACCACAACAAGCACTAGTAGTTTCGCAATCTCAACGAGAACCCATTATTTTCAATGCAATCTCTTTTTTGCCTAAACTAGAAACACTAGGTAAAAATCGGTGATGGATTAGTGGTTCATTATAGGTTAAATAATTTTTATGAGATTCACTCCATGTTGGCTCTCTAAAAAAAATTCCAAAATAATTTGAACCCTTCTTTGAATTAGTTAGAATTGTTGATGTCATACAATTACATCCCAAGTATGGCCAAAGGGCAATAATTCCCCCTTGATGCCTTCCTTCATATGTTATATTTTCAAATCGTGAGAAGGTGAGTTCGGGATGGCACCACCCAGCCAACTTGCCCCTTCACAATCCTAGCAATCAGTGGTTCTTCTGAATTTGAAAATTTTCTCTGTTCTTTAATAATAAAAGTTAGATCAAGAGCAACTTTTCCTAACCATAAAGGGTTCGACATTAAATTTACTAGGCATATGTATAGTGGTCCATGTTAGGTGAGTGAAATCAGGTAAAGAATCTCTCTCAAACTATGGCCCATCATCGCTTTCCTCTAGCAAAATCAATTTGAATAATAATAATTAATAATAATTATAATCAATAATTTTCATTATTAAATAAAGCGTTAATATATAACTAATAATTTTTAAATTTAAATAAATCATTAATACATATTAGCCATTCAAACACAATACTAACGCATTTCAACATTAATAATTCCATTATGCTTAAACTTGTGAACAACAATTATTATGTTCTATATACAAATATATAAAATACTTATAAAGATAGTAGTCTAACATAGGGGATATGATGGTTGGAATAGAGATGCAAATGAATATTATGGAGTTTTTTCAACTCATAGTGAGACATTTGTTGCATAGAATAAGATATCAAAGACCTCAACACATGAAGATTAAGACAAGTAGTGGGTTAAGCAGGGGTGTTGAAGTATGTAATTTCTACTTGTTTTAGGTGTGACCAAATTTATATTGGTGATATTAGCCTTTATTATAAGGTAAAGTTACTTCTCTTTTCTACTTGTTTTAGGTGTGACCTAATTTATATTGTTGATATTATTCCTCATTATAAGGTAAAGTTACTTTTCCATAGAGAGAGTTTATTACTAGTTTCTAAAAAGTTGTTAGACTTAGTTGGATGTGAGATATTTTTTCCAAATAATTAAATTTAAAAATTAATGTGTGGTTGAGATATTTTCTCAAATTAATAATAGTGTGTCCAAAAAACAAGTATTCAATAATATCCACGGTACCTTTGCACTATCCCATTTCGGTTAGAGAGAGGAGGATACTCTTTTACAACTTCAATTCATTAACCAGAACCTGCTAAACATAGCATAGAAAAAGCAAATGTACCAACTTAACGTGAAAATCTTGCTACAACATTTCACATTCATAAAAAATTCTGGCATTGGAATGTTGAATAAAATTAAATCACCATGCATCTTTGGCCTCCTGGTGCGACCTTTAAGTGCAGTAAGATAAATTAATATATGGCATAAATTCGATCAGATCAAATCATTATTTCTCGATTAAAATCTTACAATGGACATATCAAAACCAAAGGCAGTATCTCATCTATCGCTCTGGATTCATTGTATTTTCCGAAAACATGGTCTTTTAGAGCCTTTCAAATCAACTACTTGTTATCAAAACCTCTACTCAAATATATAGATGAGCAGTGCTCATTGTCACCCGTGATTCATCTAGCATGAAGAGGATGGAGCTGAAAATTGTTTCGTTTATGTTTATTAAATTTACGTATCTTCTTAATAGGCAAATTTATCACCCGGCTATCTCAGTGCCACTATATTGTCAATACTTCCATGAATTATCACACAAAATTAACAATAGGCGCTAAATTTAGCAACTAATTTTCCCGGGCATACTTATATGGTGCTGGAGCAGTATTACATCCATTGAATTTACCAAACCTACGCATACATGTTGGAGCAAACAATGCACAATGGAAATTTAAAAAGCATACATAGCACATAAAATCATAAACATAACACAAGGATTTAATGTGGTTCACCCAACCAATCTGGGCTACATCCACCAAAACAGAGGCATCGGCAATCTTATTATTCAACAGGAGATTACAACAATTATTTCCTCACACACTCTCCACCATACCAATATCCTGTACGGGCTTATATTTTTATAGCAAGGAGAATAAAACTGAATCATAAATTCTCTCACAACAAATATAGGATGCAATAACTCCTCCTAAACAAAATGGAGCTAATATAGCAACAAATCCTATTGTTGTCACCTACATGATATTTTTCCCAATTTAATAAAACAGAAAATCTCAATAATCTCCACCTTGACAACAATTAGCCTGATACCCTATTTCTTTATTATTTTTATCTTTTCTGCAAGCCAAGAGAAGCTAGACACCAACGTAGCTTCTCTAACAAAACTGGTTTCGTGAACATGTCTCCGCAGTTCTCCTTTGTATGCACTTTTTCAAGAGAGACTCCCCTTTCAGTGATAACCTGTCTTACAAAATGGTACTTGATAGGTATATGCTTTGATTTACTATGATAGGCCGGATTCTTAGCCAAATGAATTGCACTTTGACTATCACAAAATAACTTGATGTTGTCTTGTAACCTACCAAATTCACCAAACAAACCTTTCAACCAAATCGCTTCTTTGCAAGCATGAGAAGCAGCTATGTATTCTGCTTCAGTAGTGGATAAACCAACAATGTTCTATAGCTTTGACATCCAGCTAATAGCTCCACCTGCAAGAGTAAAGACATAACCTGATGTTGACCTTCTCTTATTCAAATCACGTACAAAATCAGAGTCAACATATTTGCAAACAAATTCACTACTCTTGTTATAAGTGATACAATAATCACTTGTGCCTCTCAAATATCAAAGCACCCATTTCACTTCTAACCAGTGTTCTTTTTCTGGATTTGCCATATACCTGCTGACAACCCCAACTACATGTGAAATATCTAGTCAAGTACAAACCATCACGTACATCAAACAACCTACTACATTGGCATACAGAATTCGAGGCATATATTCCTTTTCTTTATTTGTATTAGGACATAAACTAGAATAAATCTTAAAATGGGAAGCTAAAGGGACTGACACATGCTTCACATTGTTCATACCAAACCTCAAGAGTATTTTCTCAATATACTTCTGTTGTGATAGCCACAACTTACCATTTCTCCTGTCTCTGAAAATCTCCATGCCCAAAATCTGTCTTGTTGCTCTTAGATCTTTCATATCAAATGTCCTTGCCATCTGAACCTTTAACCTGTTGATCTCTATTATGCTTTTGCTTGCTAAAAGCATATCGTCAACATACAACACTAAGATAATGAACATGCCATTACTTAAATGCTTAAAGTAAACACAATGATCATATTCACTTCTTATATAATTTTGATTCATCATGAAAGAATCAAATTTCTTGTACCATTGTCGAGGCAACTGCTTCAGACCATACAATGATTTCTTGAGCCTGCAGACAAATTTCTTGTTACGATTTTGAACAAACCCTTCTGGTTGTTCGATGTAAATTTCCTCATCTAAATCTCCATGTAAAAATGCAGTTTTAACATCTAGTTGTTGTAATTCTAAATCAAGTAAAGCGACCAATGCTAATACAATTCAAATTGAAACTATTTTTACAACTGGTGAAAATATCTCATGAAAGTCAATGCCTGCTTTCTGAGAAAAACCTTTTGCGACCAGCCTTGCTTTGTACCTGTCCTCTATATCATCAACACCCCTTTTCAATTTGAAAACCCATTTACATCCCACAGTTTTTCTGTCTTTAGGATGTTCTACCAGATCCCATGTGCCATTCTTGTCTAATGCCATCATCTGGTCCTTCATAGCTTCTTTCCACTTTTCACTTTTAGAACCTTCTACATCTTCCTGATAGCACAAAGGTTCATCATCGTTAGCGGTTAAAGCAACTGAAGTAACATAATCATCATACCTTTTAGGAGGACGCTTCATTCTTGTAGACCTCCTTAAAGATGTTTCTGGTACTTCCACAATTTGTTGATTATTATCTCTAGGAACTTCTTCATGATCAGCATCTGAGACATGTTCATGATCTACATCTGAAACTTGTTCATGACTTGCATCTGAACCATGTTCATCTTGACTATCATCAGTATTTGAACTGGTTTCAAACTGAATATGTTGAAACTTAGATACATTATCCTGTTTCAATTTATTATCTACATCTGAATTTGCAAGAGAGGATTCATTAAATTTAGCATCTCTGTTAATGATGATCTTGTGAGTAGTAGGAACCCACAATCTGTATCCCTAGTTCCATCACCATATCCAACAAAGATATATCTTTTTGATTTAGGATCTAATTTAGAACGTTGATGTTTCAGAACTAGAGCATATGCATCACAACCAAAAACTCTTAGTTTAGAAAAATCACAAGGATGACCTTTCCATACCTCTTGATGAATTTTTCATCCTATCACCATTGATGGTGATCGATTTATCACATAACAAGCTGTAGAAATCGCTTTTGTCCACAATTCCTTCTGCAAATTGGCGTTACTAAGCATACTTTTTTCTCTTTCTAAAAGAGTCTTGTTCATGCATTCAGCAAATCCATTTTGCTGAGGAGTATATCCAGTGGTCTTATGTCTTCCGATCCTAGCGTCCTTGCAATAATTGTCAAATTCCTTTGAAGTAAACTCACCACCATTGTCAGTTCTTAAACATTTAATGGTTCTTCCAGCGATGTTTTCAACTAATGCTCTAAACTATTTGAAAACTGTAAATACATCAGACTTCCTTTTTAACATGTAGACCCACACTTTTCTAGAGAAATCATCAATAAAAGATACAAAATATGATGATCCTCTATATGAGGTTGTAGGGGATGGACCCCAAACATCAGAATGGATATAATCAAGGATTCCCTTACTAGTATGTTTTCCAGTTTTAAACTTCTACTGCTTTGTTTCCCAAACAGACAATGTTTGCAGAAATCTAACTTAACAAACTTTAAATTAGGAAGTAACATACGATCAGATAAAATCTTTAAACCTCTTTCGCTCATATGGCCCAACCTTTGTTTCCATAAACGAATAGAACTATTGTCATTTTCAGACACCGTAGAAACATGATCTGACTCTGTTCTTCCTTCTAACTGAAAAATATTTCCAACCTTCTTTGCTTTCATTACTAGTAAAATTCCTTTATAAATTTTCATTACTCCACCTTGAATAACAGTTTTATATCCATAAGTGTCTAGTGCTCCTAGTGAAATGAGATTGTTTCTTAATTCAGGTCCATGTCTTACATCAGTTAGAATTTTATTTGTCCCATCAAACATTTGCAGCTGGATGCTTCCAATTCCCACAATATTACATGTGACATCATTTCCCATGTAAACGACTCCATCATTGATTGATTTATAAGTCTTAAACCATTCTCTATGAATGCACATGTGATTTGATGC